>JAJOOF010007552.1:0-45399 GCA_029582545.1 Solanum lignicaule | reverse complement strand
CCCCCCCCCCCCCCCCCCGACAAAACGTATGTTGTGCATATTCCAAAGTACAATGTATATATCACATAAGGAAAAAAGAACATCAAAAACTGCTACACAAAGAATCAACTCTGTTAAAAGTTTAAAAAAATCATTTCCTATTTGTGGTTGGGTGTTTTTCCATCCTACAAATACCTTTTACTTTATACCTCTTTACTCTACATCCCATCAAGAACTTTTACTATTCATCTCTTTGGTCTGTCTACTATCAAGAACTTCACTTTAGAATAAATCCTCCATAAAAACGTCAAAGAATAAAAGAAAAAATATATATGTCCCGCATTTGAGTTTTAGTTTTCCATAATAGTCTTACTTAGTTTGAGTTATTTAAATTTTAGTTATCAACAGTACATAACTAATTTTCCTGTCACAACAATAACAATTGAGAAACATTTCTTCTTTATTCTGAATCATAATACAAATACTAGATATTGGTTAATGAGCAGGTCTTGGCTATCCATAACTTGCAAAAATTTGCTACATTTACTTTTAAATCCAACCTCCTCTAGTTATTTTATTATTCCCCATATTTGATCTTCTTTTATCAGTATAAATGAGAGGTCAACAGGAACTGAAACTTAAAACTTATAGTCAATTCTTTTGTCAGGAAAGTGATCCTGTTCAACTATCTTCTTTTTCTCTTAGACAATCTCACCCTGGTTTGTCAATTTGGATTCTTGAATTTATAATTAGTGCTGAGAATATTTTGAAAAGGAATGGGAGTTTGGATTAGAATTCCTAAAGAAATTGGTATTGATGTTTATAAATAACTTCAGTTAGACTAAAATTCACAAATCAATCACTTCAAAATTCAGTTTGTATTGAAATTTTCATACAATTAACAAATATCTCGATCAAAGAGAGATTTCAATATTGTACATTAAATTAAAAATATCAATATTTTATCAGCAACAATTCAAAAACATCTGAACATTCATGATGAGTTGATTATCCAAACATATTACAGTAGCAAAATTAGAGATATCAATTCAGTCAATTGCTTATAAATTTATTAGAAGTGATGGATACAAATCAGGACTTAGCAAGCACATTAAAATTTTATTCCCAAATTACAAATTTTCATGGACATCCCAATTCATAAATAGATTTAACCTTAGTGTTTGGATACCTTAAAATAAGATTATTTTCCAAGAGAAATAAAGCATGTAACCATCTTGAAACCTACATGAGGAGAGAGAACTGAGATAAGTTTCAGGGAGTAGATTGGGAAAGCAACAAAAGTTGAGCATGGACAACCCAAGAAAATCACAAATAAGGGTGGTGGAGAGAGATGGGTTAAGGTTACCTGAGAAAATGGCCAAAAATTGTGGTTGCGAGCGATGTGAGACAATGGTGGCAGTGGCTTCAAAATGCTAGGGATTTTGGTTTGGACATTTGCTTAGGGTTGTTTTAGCGAAAAATGAATTGGAGGGATAATTCTTCATCTTTTATTTTTCTTATAATAATAAGTTGAAATAGTCAATTTTTATCTAAAAAATTTGGAGGGAAAGATAAAATGATAACAATTGGCTTTAATTAGTGTCATTTAGAGGCAAATTATTTTTATGGTCGGTAAAAAGATATATTTTAGTGGCCAAAGTGCATGTGCCGCTAATATTTCAAGTTCAAGAATTAATTAGCGACTATTGTCATATTGCCGCTAAATAATTGTCGCTAAAACATCTTTTTGTAGTAGTGTTTCAAGTATACCCAATCATCTACTTCAAACTCTAACTCCCTTCTCCTACCATTAGTGTAGGATTTCTGATGACTCTGCGCTATTTTCAATCTCTCTTGAATGCCTTTCATTTTCTCCATAGCTTGACGAACTAAGTCTAGTCCTATTAACCCAGCTTCACCAACTTCAAACCATCCAATAGGAGATCTTCATTTTCTCCCATAAAGAGTTTCGTAAGGAGCCATTTAGATGCTAGAATGGTAACTATTGTTGTAAGCAGACTCAATGAGAGGTAGGTGATCATCCTAATTACCCTTGAAATCAATCACACAATCTACCTTGATACCTCAAAAAACCATCTCCCCCTTGTTGAAAAGCCATCACTTTTTGCTTATGAACACTTGCCTTTAATCAAGGAATAAAGGATCTTGGTCTTGCTTATCTTTTACTTCCGACACTAATGATGATTCAGCCCCATTTATCACCACTACTCCTCCCTCTGTGGAATCCATTAGTCAAACTCCTAGTCGTGCAAGTCTATACACCTCTTTTGCTAACTCTTTCTTATCTTCCTCAAAATGGGCGGTACTACCCATAGATAATATACTCAAGGCATCAACAACAACATTAGCCTTCTTGGGTGATAAAGAATACTCATGTCATAATCTTTGAGTAACTCTAACCACCTTCTCTGTCTGAGATTAAGCTCTTTCTGACTAAACACATACTGAAGACTCTTGTGATCGGTGAACACATCCACATGAACACCTTAAAGATAATGGCGCCATATTTTCAAATCAAATACTACGGCAGCCAACTATAAGTCATGGGTTGGGTAATTCTTCTCATGATATTTTAACTGTATGGAGGCATAAGCTATAACTTTTTCATTCTTCATTAACATGCAACCCCAACCAACTCTAGATGCATCATAATACACCACAAAAACTTGAGTACCTTCTCGTAAGGTCAATACTAGGGCAGTAGTCAATCTCTTTTTCAATTCCTGAAAGCTTTTCTAACAAGCTTCAGACCATTGAAACTTCACTTTTTTCTGAGTCAACTTGGTCAAAGGAGATGAAATAGATGAAAATCCCTCGAGAAACCTTATATAATATCCAACCAACCCCAAGAAACTCCTAATATCAGTTGAAGATGTGGGTCTAGGCCAATTCTGCACTGTCTCAATTTCTCTGAGTATCAACTTTAAATCCCTCTCCAGACACAATGTGGCCTAAGAACTCTACACACTCAAGACAAAACTCACACTTAGAGAACTTGGCATATAAATTTTTATCTTTTAAAGTCTGGAGAACTATTCTGAGCTAGCTAGCATGATCTTCTTCATTCCTGGAGTAGATTAGCCTATCATCAATGAAGACGATAACAAACATATCTAAATAAGGTTTGAAAACTCTAATGATAAGGCCCATGAATGCTGCAGGCGCATTGGTCAAACCAAAGGACATGACCAGAAACTCATAATGACCATAACAGGTCCTGAATGTTGTCTTTGGAATATCACATTCCCTCACTCTTAATTGATGCTAACCTGGTCTGAGGTCTATCTTTGAGAAACACGAAGCACCCTGAAGCTTGATAAAAAAGATCATCAATTCTCAGAAAAGGATACTTATTCTTAATGGTAACCTTGTTCAACCGACAGTAATCTATACACATCCTAACGGAACCATCTTTCTTTCTCACAAATGGGACCGGAGCGCCCCAAGGTGAGATACTTGGTCGAATGAAACCTTTATCTAGGAGATCTTTCAACTGCTCTTTTAACTCTTTTAACTCTGCTGGTGCCATTCTATATGGCGGAATAGAGATAGGATGAGTATTAGGAATAGTATCTATACCGAAGTCTATTTCTCTCTTAGGAGGGACTCCAGGAAGATCATCTGGAAAGACTTCTAGAAACTCTTTTACTATTGCAACTGACTGAATAGGCAGTATCTCAACACTAGAGTCATTAACTCGCACCTAAGTGATAGACACAGCCCTTGGAAACTAACTTTCTCACCTTAAGGTACTAAATAAAATGACCCTTAAACACTGTTGAACTGCTCTTCAACTCTATAACTAGTTCACTGGAAACTGGAACCTCACTACTCGAATTCTACAATCTATTTATGCATAACATGCATGAAGCCAGTCCATACCTAGAATAACATCAAAATCTACCATGTCTAACTCAACTAAATCAGCCATGGTACTCTTGTGATTAATGGAAACGGGACAATCATGATAAACTCTCTCTGCTAGAATAGACCCACCAACAGGTGTAGAAATACTAAAGGCTCAAGAAGTTGTTCAGGAAAAACATCAAAATGAAGAGTTGGATCATACTAGTGACAACATCTGGCGAATCCTTTTGCTCTCGGTGACTAGTGATAGCATAAAGACGGTTTCCTTCTCCGCCTGCCCTTGAAGTAGCTCATCTAGATGTAGTTATATCTGGTGGAGCAACTGAAGAAGACTAGGCTATATTACCCCCATTACCATTACTCTGTCTACTTTTAGGACACTCTCTCATAAAATGACCGTTCTGGCCACATTTGAAGCAACTAGTGGAGTCATCACGACGCATCCCTGAGTAGCTCCTACCACACTTAGCACATTCAGGAGTCTTAGTACCCCCTTGTGCCTTACTACCTTGCGAATGCGCAGGTCTAGCTCTGAAGTTCTGAAAATTCTGACTATTGTACTCACATTTGTTCCTTGGTGCAGGTGCACTAGCAGATGATGGAGCAGGTCCTTTCTGCTTATGTTGCAAAGAAGACCGGTTCACGTTACTCTTTTGCTGCCCAGATTCATTCCCTGATGTCTTAGCCCTCTTATTCTCAAACCCTTCTCTATCCCTCAAATTGTCCTCCTCAACTTGTTGCACATGGATCATCAGCCTTGTTATGCCCATATCACATACTAGCATGGCTGCCTTAATTTCCTTATCTGACAAGCGAGGTAACCCAACAATGAATAAACTCATCTTGCTCCTCATTCAGCAACCATCTCTTTGCTTCTCTTAGCTCACGGGGAAAGAACGCCCCAAGAAAGCACTCTAAAAAATAGCCCAACTCACAATCGGTTACGCGCAAGCATGAGTTAGAAAGAAACTGTATAGAGATGAACTCTATCGCAAGAAATGAGTATGAAAGATGTGAAGAAATTTACTAAATGTTGCAGCCTCCTAATTATAGATGTGGCGCGCTTCACACCGATAACTAAAACTCTACATACACAGGTTCATAAACTCCCTAGGACTCTTGAACTCTATGCTCTGATACCAAGTTTGTCACGCCCCGAGCCTACACCCTGGACATGGCCGGCACTCGAGAACCATTGCTGGCCCCAAGCGAACCATTGGCCTGGCTTACTTATTCAGCGGAAGACTTAGACATAAAAAAGAGAATCCAAATAAAAGATAACTCAACATGTCTCAAAACTAAACTCATAATGTTTTAAGAAAATAAACATTTAACTTAGCCAAAGTGGCAACTCAAATCTGAACATAAGCCAATAACAAGATAATGACGAATGAACTAACATCTGACTGACTATCTATGAAGTCTCTAGAAAAACTGAGACGGATGTCGGGACAAGCCCCAAGACATCCTAATGAACTGATAATAAAACTGAAAGCAATAAAATGGGTCCTCCGAAAAGCAAGGAGGCTCACCACAAGACTCTGAGTGCTCAACTGGATCAACGATGCACTGGATGCTGATCCTGGTTACCTGTGTCTGCATCATAATAAGATGCAGGCAAAATGGCATCAGTACATTGAATGTACGAGTATGCGTAGCGAATTCTTAAACAAGATATAAGCTTGAAAGGAACTGTAGAACTTACATGTCTCAACTCAACTCAACTGAACTGATTTCAATATAAAGCAGTGTATATAAATGCAGTATAAAGAAAAGCTTTAAAACATGGTTTTCAACTCTGTGTATTTAGAAATACAATAATAACTCTGTATGTATGCAAAGATACAATATGAACTTTGTTTGCATATGAAAATACAAATATTTCTGATGTATATAAAAATACAAAATACTGTTGTGGGAGTTTTTCTAACCGACAACCATCACTTAAGAGCTATCGTGATGATACATCGTTTTGCCTCACGCTGCCAGGGTCGTCCTATACCTTGCCAGGGGTATATAATTCAAACTACTAAGTGGATCCACTAGTCTATGCTAAAAAGCACTAAGGAATCATCTAAAAAGTATGACAATTTTCTACCCATGGTGGCTACATGGTTTATGGTGGCTCGGAGTTTTCTGAACTCTCCCCCATATCGGTGCTCAATACTACTCCTAAAATATACTAGCTCTTTATGTTTAAAACATAACTTCTTTCTCTGGTTTGAGATAATTGCTCAAAACTTAGCTCAAAAGATATCTTGGAAATCTCAATTTCCTCTCTTGCTTAATTGTGAAAACATTTTCTCTTTAACTGAAAAACTAGCTCAAAGGCTCTTTACTGAAAAACTAGCTCAAAGTCTCTTTTGGAAATAAAGGTTTCCTTATTTCTTTAAATGTGAAAACATTTTACTCTTTGGGAATACATTGTCCCGATATACTCTTTTGAAGAAATGAACTTCAAATTTTATTCTTTACTCAACTCAAAACTCAAGACTTAAAACAAAGTTAAAACATTTGTAAAAGACTCTATGAACTTCTCTTGACTTGACTCTTGACTTCTCTTGACTTGACTCTTAACTGATCCTTGAATTGAATTATGGATTCAAGGATTGTGATTTGTGATAGGAAAGATCTCGTGATGTTTAGGAGTGATTTTAGATAGCTAAACATGAGAAAAGATCAAGAAATCACTGTCTGAAAACAGGTCTGCAATGCGGAGATGTATTTAAAAAAATTTCAACAAAATAACTTTTGAGGTAGAACGGTCCGTGACCGCTCCGCAACGCGAAGACAATTTCGATGCTAAGACAATTTTGACCAGATTCATCCGACTTGTTCGTTCTTCGTTTTCTAACCCCAAATCGCCTAAATTCGATTCGTTTTCTCCAATTCTCTTTAGATTCAGATACCCATCATATGTATACAAGAATCTAATTAAACACAACTCTTAAATCGACCTTAAACTCTCAAGAACTCAATCTCATCCCAAATTCAAGAACGAAATCAATTCAAGAATACAACTCAAGAACATCAAATTCTGAATCTTTTTAGGACGAAATTACATTGAATACAACATGTTTGGCTCATGGGTGAAGGAACCCAACACTGTGTTAACTCACATACCTCGTAGGGATCACCCCTTGATAAAATCCACAAGCGATTCGTGAAGATCTTGACAATTCTCGCTTTCTTTCCTCCTTTGTCCTTTTCTTTTCTCTTTTCTCAAAACCCTAACTCTTTTTCCAAAAGTGTAAACTGACTAAGATCAGCTTAGACCCCAATTAATTACCAAAAAACATAATAAAATAATTGGGTAAGGAAAAGACCATAATGCCCTTCTAAAATCCGGATTGGACATTTCCTTATTTGAACAACCCAACTTCCAATGGGCATATCTCACTCATACGAACTAGGAATCGCACAAACTTGGCGGCGTTGGAAATATTGTTCCAAGATCTTTCCTACGATATCTGGAAACACACCTAAATCATCCTGAGCTAGGAGGTATGGTCATTTGAAGTTGACCAGAAATCCAACTTAACATACTTGACAAATTTTCCAGATTTTTATATTCTTTCCAAAAATGACTATTTCCACTTTTTAACTTCTTTCTAGTTACGGGGTGTTACAACAATCAACTACTGAGATTAGATAAATGTACCAGCAAGGTTACAACAATATTAATGACATAATGAAAGGGTCTGACAAGGCGGAATTAGCAAGACAACAAGGCTACAAATAAAATTATATATACATTAAGCTGAAAAGGCTATAAATGGAAGTTAAGAAGACTCAACAAAGTGTGTCCATAAGTCTCTACGAATACTACAAGTCAACTAGTTGTGGAAAGATCCCAACTATACCATCAGTTAAATACAAAACACGAGTACGCGAAAACTACAGACAACCAACAACTCCGGGAAGAATTGAGCTTACAATTCTTCAGCTGAGACAATCCCTCTATCACAAAGGTCGATCACGACCTCTTTCTAAACCTGCAACACAACATACAACGTCCATAGGCAATGGGACACCAACACGAATCAAAATGGACTGGTATGTAAGGTTGAAAGTGAAATCATAAATAATTGTAATAAAAGGGTAATAGAGATACCACCTGAAGCTGAAAGTCAAATAGCCTCAATGGCTGACATTTGACCTCATAGTAATTTAATATGCATAGTATGCTCATGTAATCATATGCGTAAATATATGTATATATATATATATATATGTATATATATATAGATGCAAATGCATTTTAACACCCCGAAAATGCTAACACGAGTCGCATGTCAATAAACCACTGCTTAATTATTACAATATGTTTAATTCTCATTTTGGGAACTTGAAATAATGTTATATTTGCAACCTTGCTTAAAATAATTGTCATCGTAATTTAATGTATTGTATGGGGGTATTTGGGTAATTTTTTAATTAGAAATATGTATAGCTTTAAAAGGAGGTGAATGATATATATATATATATAGGTGTATATGTATGCATTTGGGCAGCACACAAGTATTTGGGCAGCCAACCTTTATGGACAGTTGTGTATATGATAAGCACCTCTTGTGTTACTATATTTTGACACCTCCTCTTAGGAAATTCGTCTCACCTGAAGTACAAGTCCCTTAGAACATTTTCTAACCTGTTGTTCTTCAAGATCACAAGAGAAAATCTTCGTCCTTTTGACTGGAAATCGAGTTACACTCTTCTCTTTGGTAAGTGGTAAAACCAGTTTTAGAGCTGGGTAGCGTTTAGTAAATTAAGCATATCTCGTTCTATATAACTTTGTTTACTATGAATAAATATGATTTGGAAATATAACTCGTATATGTACAACTCTTATGTTTATGTTAATCTCTAATTTAGTTGTTATGGATTCGAAATATGGGACGCATCATAGGACAAGTTCTGTCCAGATTTTGAAGTTTGAAATCCTGTATGGACAACTGTTAGTGTTTTGAATATATCTTTTTATCCAAAATACATTTTTCGGTGATTCTTGGTTGTTTGCAACCTTAAGAGAGGTACCTACATCTTTCATGAAGAGTATACAGTCCAGTTTTGCCGTTTGCCATTTCAAAGCTTAGTTGCGACATGATGCACTACGATGGCCAGAATTTACTGTTTGGGAGCATAGTCGTATTTGTACAGGCTAGGCTTACTTGTGATGATAACCCTATTTTACGTCATCATTATTGAGCTGCTAGAAATTAAATAAGTTATTGAATTCATTTTTTTAAGGTTGTATATCCTCGTGTACAAGTTGAAGACTTTGATATGCTGCTAGGTCTACGGTTTGACTCGTGGGGTTTTGTTGGACTGGTTTTGTGCTAAAGAACTAAGGTTTGTGTATAAACTTATACTTGTACTCTTTTTACCTGATGGTATTATCTTGGTACCTTGGTTACCTCTTGTCACTTTGCATTGTCTTATTGGTATTCTTTAATACGTTAAAGACGCTTATGTAACTAGCCCACTTGTACGGATTGTTTGATCACTTAGCACTCTTGTTGGGACCTTATCCTTCTTGTGGCTGTGACTTTGTCACTCTTGGCATGCCTCTTGGTTCGGATCAATTGCCATCTTGACTTTGGATTTTTAGTTCGTCTTAAGAATGGAAGTTGTCCATTTTAAGTACGAACTAGGAAGCCATTTTTTAATATGGTTCTTGGTTCTCTTGATTATTGGGTTTTGACCCTTCTTGATACCTGCTCGTGCTTAGTGTGACGACATGATGTATATATTGGGTGAGCCTTGTTATTGAATCTCTTGAAAAGTTGTGCTATGAGCATTCTTGACATTTGGACCTTTAAATATTGAACTTGATATTACTTGTATATTGTTTACTTGATTTACTGATTTTGTTTCGATCGTGCCGCCCTTGACTTGAGAATGATAACTTGGTGAATTTAAGGGCTCCAAACCTATAGTTTGTACACCACTAAGCTATATTCTTAGCGATAGTTGTTTCTATCGTAGGGGTTGTTCGCGATGATGCTTGAAGCTGGCCATTGATGATGGAGATTTTGAAAGCCTTAAGGAAGATCACATTTGCATATAGGCATATATATTTTGTATAACCTTAGGACTTGTACATGATCTTTGTGTTGTATATTTATAGGAAATTTTGAGGGCTGATTTGGTCATGTCACCATGGGTTGTTATATAAGTATGGTTATACATTTTTATGTTTTTGGGGTGTGTAAACCCAAGTCTTGTAATATACTAATTTGCTATATGTCTTGAAAGTTGTGTGAAGCATGAGCTGGCTGATTTCGGTACTCGGAAGCTTGTAATATTCTTGTTGTTTCACCCTCGAGTGTGAGGTTAACATATGCATGAAGATCTGGTCGGTTAATTGCTTACATGTTATATTTTTTTAAAAAAATTTTGGTGTTCGTTATGAATCTAATCTCTTTACTAGATTAAAATCAGTATGCCCTCATTAATTGGTTTTAAATGTCGCAAGTATTTAATTAGATTTCTTGTTTAAGTAGTGGTATCGTTTTGAAAGGATCGCTACAAGTGTTGGTATCAGAGCCTAGGTTTGTGGTTCTAGGACTTTTGTTGTGAATTACTAATATAGTTGTTTGCTTTCAAAAAAGGTTCTATTTAGATTATTTGTTCGCTTATATGGTGTATGATAATTGCATCGCATGTAGAGTGCATATGCATCTAGTACATATCCCTAATGCAATGTGATCTTCCCTTTTGAAGGATTTAAGTTATGGCCAGTTCTTCTGACCGTTCTATGGAAGCTGCTCGTGAAGGTTCGGGTGCCTCTGTTTTCCAACCTCATGCACTGGAAGTGGTTGGGGAACATATCTTGAATCAGTATGTTACCCACACTAGTGGTTCTGAAGTGGGAAACCATCAGGGTGTAAGAGCTGGTCCACATTCTCACATGAGTCATGGTACTCAAACCATGAATCCTAATTTTCAACAAATGGCTGAATTCTTCCACCATATGGCTGAATCGATGCATGATCCCCACATGATTAACTTTGAGAAAATGAGGAAAATGGGTGGAGTGGAGTTTGAAGGCACTGTTGATCCCACAGATGCTGAACAATGGCTTGATCGCATGGAGAGGGTATTTGAGCAGTTGGAGTGTTCATATGTTGCCAAATTAAAGTATGCTATCTCACTATCACAAAAGGATGCTTATGATTGGTCCAAGGTAAAACCTTTTGCTCTTACTTGGGATGATTTTCTTAAGGAATTTCATATGAAGTATATCCCACCTGCTTATTGTGATGCAAATAAAAAGGAGTTTTTGAATCTAAGGCAATGAGGCATGTCTATTGCTAAACACGAACAGAAGTTTCTAAGGCTCTCTCACTATGTTGGTGGTATTATTAAAGAAGAAAAAGACATGTGTAGGAAATTTGAAGACTGTTTAAATGATTCCATTAGGAAGAATGTGGCGATCCTGCAACATGAGAAATTTTGTAAGTTAGTGTCTGCTGCTTTTACTTGGGAACGACTTGATAAAGAAGAAACTAGTAGAAATGAAAACATATTCCGAAAGCCTAGACCAGATTTTGGGGGTCCATCCAAAAGGGGAAGGTTTAATAATTCTAAGGCTGGTAGTGATAACAGGCCACCTCAACAAAGGCAAAACAAATAAGAAGTTTCTACAGCTAGCACTCCAAATTATGGCCAAGGAAAGCCTCGCATTCCTAGTTGTCCACAATGTGGCTAAAGAATCATTATGGCACTTGGAGGAGAGCTTCTGGTGCATGTTTCAATTGTGGGAGCTTTGATCATAAAGTGAAAGATTGTCCTAATCCTAGTAATGCTCCTTCCTTTAAAACTGAAGGCTCAGTTCATAAGCCTTCTGTTTATCCTCCTCAAACTAATAGAGGTGCAAGACCTAAAAACACCCAGGCAGCAGGTACAAGTGGAGTTAATCAAGCTAGTGGGCAAAAGGCTACTGCACGCGCTTATGCGATGAGGCAGAAGGATGATCAAGATAGACAAGACGTGGTTGTCGGTAAATTTCACTTATTTGTCTTATGTGTGTTTACAATGTTTGATCCTGGTTCTACACATTCCTATATTTGTTCATCACTTGTTCTTCTCGAAAATGTGAAATTTGTGAGACTTGATTATAATGTGCTAGTTGAAAGTCCTTTGGGTTATCAAGTTGTGTGTAATCGAGTTTACCAAGATTGTCCCTTTGTGATTCAAAACCTAGTCTTTCCTGCTGATTTGATTGAAATGCCCTTCAAGGATTTTGATGCTATTATCGGGATGGATTGGCTTTATAAATATCATGTGATGGTAGATTGTAGGTCTAAGCATGTAACTTTTAAAGATCCTACATTTTCACACATCATTGTACAAGGTGAAAAATCAGTGACATCTAGCATTATTTCTGCGGCCTTGGCAAGAAAGTTGATGCGTCAAGGTTGTGGGGCATACCTTGCTCACATAGTTGATATACAATTGAAGAGTCCTTGTATAAAAGACATACCTACTGTATGTGATTTTCCAGAAGTATTTCCAGAAAACCTTCCAGGATTGCCCTCGGAAAGAGAGGTTGAATTTCCAATCGAGCTTATCCCTGGATCTACCCCTATTTCTATCACTCCTGCACGGGCTGTGGTCAGACATACGGTCCGTGGATGGCAACCGTGGGTTGCACCTGCAACTTCTCAAAATCTACATTTTGGTCTATCTAGGATACGGGGTGTTACAGTCTTTTTTTCAGTGTATTCTTTTGTTTCATCTCTATTTATGTGTATTTTCATGTAATATATATTATTAAGCCTATGCATACAAAGAACCGTTTGTTGGTACTCATACTACCTTCTACACTCAACAGATCATATTAGAATGTATTATATTGTTTCATCTCTATTAAGTGTATTTTCATGTAATATCTCTTCTTTAGCTACTTGGACTATACTTTCCTTAGTTACCTAGAATATAGGCTTTCTTCATCTTTGGACCTATATCGGCCTATAAATACTGAGTACCACTTGTGGGTACTCATACTACCTTCGACACCCTATAGATCATATTACAATTTCTTACCATTTATTTAGGATTCGTGTAGAACAACTTTTGAGATTTGGAGATTGGGGTGCGCTCATGATCTTCAGGGTTGTCGATCTCATGCCCTAATTTCAGGGTTGTGACACATATCTTAGTATTGTAACGCAGAACCTCAGTAAACCCAATATAATTTATGAGTGCAAGTTGGTTCATCACTCCTAATAAAACATGACGATAACATAAAAGAATAATATAATAAATAAGGAACACAAGTACAAATAATAACTAAAGAAAAGTTCTAATCTATATTTCCCAATAACAAAGTCAATATTTGATACGCAAATTATACCCCTATAATAAAATATAAAGCGGTTTTTATCAATAAAGAAAACTAATAAGTCTAGGGTCAATTGCATAGAAAATATAGTGAAAAATATGTATGCAGTTGCTATTCAACTACTAATACATATTTCAAAGAGGTTTGTAAAATCTAAAGTAAGAGGAATTATATCTTGTGCTATCACTAACAACTTTTGTGAAAGTTATTGTTGTTTGTGTTCAAATAATGTTAGTAAGCTAGGAATGTGTTCCTCGTGATTCCATAACATAGCTGATTTATCAGATTAGTGATCTATCATAGCTTTATGCATAAAAAACTTACAATGAGTTTTCAACTAAAGTCTTCAGACCCTATTAGGTGAATGCCACTTTATATTCTTGTTTCCAATCTGTGTGTATGTATTAAGCTTCATTGATGATTTTTGATTGATTATCCTCGTGAGGGATCAAATTATTCGATGAAGGTTAGTAGTCTCAAATCTCATT
Source organism: Solanum lignicaule (assembly GCA_029582545.1). Lineage (NCBI taxonomy): Eukaryota > Viridiplantae > Streptophyta > Magnoliopsida > Solanales > Solanaceae > Solanum > Solanum lignicaule. Next base: position 31,695 of record JAJOOF010007552.1, on the reverse strand, counting down.
TCTAATCTATCATCGTAAAATTTTATTTCTTTTTTAAACCAAGTTAATATTTATAATGAGTTCTAACATTTTGTACCATTATAAAGTAATTGAACTTAAAAGACTAACAATACTTGCAGTTTCACTATTCAATAATCACTAGTTTGTCTTAATCTTTTTGTTAATTCATAATGGTTCTAACAACCTTAATTATGGGGTATAGCAACTCATGCTTAAAAGATTCAAAAAATAAAACTTAGAAGAATTTATGATAAATAATTTGTAAGAGATGAGCAGAAGAAATGAAGTTGTACTAACTAGAAAAAGAATCAAAAATAGAATCAACAAATTGGTAATCAAGAAAAATGATCAACCTTTCTTCCTATTTTAAAACCCACAAAACAATATCAAAAACCGAGTAAACAATAAAAGAACTATAAAATAAGTATTTATAAACATCAATCTTATCCAAAAAAATTAAGAAAGCTTAGATCATTGTCGCAAATAATGGATCTTCATTCACATTGATGGTCCGTTCAAAATAGGAGTCACCTATTGTTCTATCTTATAGGTCAAGCCTTCACAATTTATAATGACCCTCCAGGGCTTTTCATTCATTTTCGAATATTTTTAGTGTTAAGTGCTTTTCTTTAGCTTCTCCAATTCATTTATGACTTGGTAAAGCTAACTCTCTGGATGCATGGTTGTTCATTTAGGTTTTATGCAATTTTTCCTATTTAGGAGTTTTAAATATTTGAGGGGTTGATTTTGATTTAAGCATAACGTAAGCGGCCTCATAACTGAATTTTGACGGTTCTATTAGCTTACGAACGTTGAGTTTTGTCTAGAAGAAGCTTTGGTGAGGATTCTGAGACTCTTGAACTTTTTTCGATCTATCTTGTGGAATATTTCTTGAAACAAATTCAATATGGGATTCACTTTTTTTGACACAACCTCTCTTGGAATTTTCGACATATCTCTTGAGTCTAGATTGTTGGTTTTGTTAAAGAAGCATATCTCGCTTGTATGCCCATGGTTATGAACAAATCCCGAACATCACATATTTGTTTTTGAGCCTTGTTGCATCAGTAAAAGTTACACCAGGTCTTTCGATACATGTCTTTTTCTTGTCGCATCCCTCAGGATGCGTTCATGGTTGTTAGTGATGTTCCCCCCGCATTCGTGAGCCGAGTGTCGCATTCAGAGAGTCGTAGGTTCTTGGTGATCACGATCTTGGGTGTTGATTTTAATGTTTCAAGCACACCTCATCCAATAGTAGGTGTTCAACAATCGTAAATCAGTATAAAACCCAACTAAATGAGTAGGGGTCGACTCCCATAGGGAGCGGTACGTGTTTCAGATTAGATTGGGAAGTATAAATGTGGTTAAATCAGCCATAGGAGTAAAAATTATCGAATAAAGACATCATTCAAATAAAGGGGTGACACGAATGCCAAATGGGGGGTTTTGATTTTAGTTATCAACTACAAACAGTCTCAACACTAGGAATTAACAATAATCAGACGAATTCTTGGGATGTGATCGATTATAGGCACTTATAGACATATGGGTAATTGCAACTATTAGTAAATAGCTAGATATTAATGAGTAGGCTAGGCTATAAGGGAGGTAATTTTCTCTCGAACAATTACCCGGAATCAAGTGATATCTCTCGAACATCAACAAGCATGCAAATTAAGAGCAGCTCACACCTTAATCCATTCAGTCTCTCGAGCTAAATGTGTGGTATTGGGTTTTGGATTTACTCTCTCGAGCTAAACCCAGATCAACCCAATACCGAAAAACCATCAATAAAAAACCTTAGTTCTAAAACCTCTCTCTCGAGCAAGCGAAGAACACAAACATAGAACTATATTTTCCACTACAATTCTTAAATTAAACCACAGTTAATGATTAAACTCACTTTTAAATAGCAGTTAAACTAACAATTAGCAATACCCATAAGCTAAATTTACCCATAATCAGATTATTACATCCCAAGAATTTGGGGTTTTAGCTAGACATTATAAAAATGTAAAAACAGTTACCAAATTGATTATCCATCGATTGGGTAAGAGTGATTTCATCTTTACAATGCTCCAAATTGATGAATCTCAAGACCCACTTCCAATTTCTCAAAAGTGAATTTCTTCAGTCTTTCAAAGCTAAGGAAAAACTAGAGAAAATTGTCTTCAGATGCTCAAAACTTAATAATAATTCTCTCAGATGTCCAAAAGATGATTCAAAGATAATAATCTAAATGTTCAAAAATGTATTTATAGTCGCCAAAAAATGTGCTGCAAAGAGTCAATCGGTGAAGTAAGTCGGGCTCGCCGAACCACTCGTTGATCCGCCCTTTTGTCTCTTCCATCACCTTTTTGCCTTGTCATTCAACATCCTTGGGTTCTGTAACTTTAGGCGGTATATCAGTGCTTCGAGGATCTAGTCGGCGATTCGCCGACTGCTACTTCTTGTCGCCGATTTGGTTTCTTCCCTCAGGGATGGCACACTAGATCTTTAGGCAGTGGAACTGGCCCTTTGGCGATTCGCCAAATGCTCTTGGCGATCACCAGGCTTGCCTTTCTTCAATTCTTCAGTTTGTTTTGATCCTTTTTTCATGTTAGTGTCCTTGCTTTGTTCCCCTATCCATGTACCTAAAATCAAGGATTTTTCATCAGTTTATGGCACACATTAAGCATTTGAGGACACTAAATCTATATAAACAAAGCCTCAAATGAGTCCAAATCTCGAACTCATCAACACCCTGAACTTAAACTTAATTTGCTTGTCCTCAAGTAAAACTCATGTTCAGCAGTTCAAAGAGGTTGTCTCAAGCAGTGGTACAAAAGACTCAACATGAATGCACACAACAAAACTCAGTTACTCTTGTAATGATCAATTGTGCACTCAAAGATTCAAGTTGTGACTTCACCATTATCAAAGATGCTCAAATTCACAATACTCGCTTCCAATGTAAGTTCAAACTCAACAAAAGTACTCAAATGTACTCACAACAAAGATGATTCCACACTAACACACAATTTCTCAACATTTTATAGTTTCGAAATTATATACGACTCTCACACTCACAAAGATGAACACATGCATGACTTCACCCATAGGTTTGCCCTTATTTTCCAATCAACATTCGATTCAGCTCACTCAAGATCAAAAATGGCTTTAAGAGGCTTGTAATGGGACTTAGTGTAAAGGTATGGTCATTTAAGCTCAGTGGCCGCTACCCTCATGAAATGTGGTTTCAACATCACTTTTCTTCCTTTTCTTCAACATTTTAACCATGCTCAAAATTCACTCTTCATTTATTTTTTTGACATGGAGGCGTTCCATCTTTTTCAAGACCATGGCTCAAAGGGGAATTTTTCACACTTCTTTATTTACCTTTTCTTTTCACCACACCCCCAACTAAGGCTTTTTGCCTAAGTTGGCTATTTAAACAAACCACACTTCATGAGAGTTAAGGGTGAATGGATCAAGAGGGGTCACAATTTGTTCAAGTTTCTTCCAAGAAAAGGATACAACTCAAAAAGGGTTCAAGCAAGGTTCACATATCTCACAAGGTTGGCCACAAAAGGAGGTATATTATCAAATGGTTTCACTCTTCAAAATCATTGCCTAAGAGCATTTCACGAGCTTGCATCACTTAGTCAACCGGACCAACAGGGAAAATTCTAGGTGTCACCACACACAATGTTCAAGGTAAGCTCATCACACAAGGCATTGGCACCAATATCAAACGAGACTCATTCAAGCTAGTGTGTAATGTTCATCACAAGAGACTCCATTCGATAACCGGCTAGTCATAATGAGATGCAAAAAGTCTACATATTGTCTATGCAACTTCATTTGGCTTCATTATAGCTGTGCATTCATTTTGTTCGATTAAGAGCACAATTCAAGTCATCAATATTTATCATAACCGTTACTCAAATTTGCACAAGAACAACCACATTCACCAATAACAAGAGGTGGCACAAAATTTTCAAAATTGGTCAAAAACCATTTCCATTCAAAACAATGAGCCACAAGCTCAAATATCCACAAGATAGAATCAACAAACAATTTAAAACACAAAAACCCAATATATACACATAAAATGTACTCAAAAGAAGTAGGTATGGAAATACCTCACCCCACCCACAAAAGAAAAGGAGTTGTCCTCAAATGCAACTAAAAACATAAAAATCATAAAAGAAACAGAGAGGAAGGTAAAGAATGATCATGTCTATACAATCTGTCTATACAGTCAGTCCATTTGTCGGGGCATTAATGCTCGGTGCCACACTCTGATCTTCGGCCTCAATGCTCGGGGTAACATCAACATTCGCTCCACTAGAGCCTGCTATAGACACATCTGTCAATGAAATCTACATGACTGAACGCATTATAGCCTCCTCAATCTCTCTCAGTCCCTCATATGTGGTCCCCTTTTGAAGACCGAGCTGCTCCTCATCAGTCTCTGCGTCAGACTCGGCAGCAACAACCTCATCAGCTCGAACCTCATCTCTAGTGATAGCTGGAGGCACATCAGAATCAACTGGCATATTAGGGATCTCCACTATCCCAGAAATCATCGACATATCTGTGGACTTTAGCTGGTCCACATCCTTTGTCAACTCAGCAATTGCGGCCTTTAGGGCATTCACCTTACGAGTAGCTCCTGACCTCTTTCACACACTTTAATCCTTGCTATAAGGGCATCAATGGACTCTTTGAAAGGTGCCACAACAGCAGTGAGAGCTCTCTCAATCATCCTAGAGACTGTAGCATCTATCCTGGATGCACGCATATCAGCAGAATAGACTAGATGTCCCATCCATAGTATTGCAGCATATATGAGTGAAGGTCGGGAGGCAGTATCACTAATAACAGACCTAGGAGGCAGGGAAGCGGTAGAAGAACACGGAGTCATGGAAGAGGTAGTACTAGAGATACCTGAAGGCCCAGGGGCTGAAGTAGGCAATACTACCTCTGCAAGTAAAGTCTCAATGTTCACAGCCGGGGAAGAATCCACGGGGATGCCTTCTTTTTCTCAACCTCATCCTTCAAGTACTCGGCCTCAATGCGCCAGATATTGGTAGAGGAGGTAAGAATCACTTCCATATATTTCTTCTCATCTCGGGGCAGTCGGGCATGTTTGCATAACTCGGTGACCAACACCGAGAATGGAAGCGATGTGTGACGCTACCTAGCCCTCATGGCCATTTCCTGTCTAATGATCATGCCTAAATTGAGGCACTTCCCAGTAATGATAGAGCCAAGACATCCCGCCTTAGTGTGGCGGAGGAAATATTCATTATGTGACGGCATGATTGTGCTGTTGATAAACCCAAACCAGTACATCGCCACCACATTTAGCTCCTTCTTCTCTATGGGCACTCTGGTCTCAATCCACCTAGGAGTGTTATCTGAAAGGAGAGGATCCAGCCAACTTTTCATGTCCTCCAGTGAATTCATCTTGATCATATTCTGGTAGTTATCAACAATATTCTTTGTACACTCCAGAACTGCATTGATATCATCACTATCACACTTCACTCTCTTAGCCCGGACAAACACATAGTCCACTGGCTTGAAGGTAGCAGTCTTCCTCTTTCCTTGTGGCACTAGAGCACCATAGGCAGTATAAAACTCACGGACCCAATTAGGATTTGGCCAAAATTTGCCATCTAACAACTTTTGCCCTTAAGAATGACTTCAAACACTCCATCATTGGGTAAAGTACGCCATTTAGTGCAATTGGGGGTTACTCAGACTTCACCCAACTAGACCCAACAAATATTTACCGCAACCCAACAATTTATGATCAATTTTAAAGTACAAAACTGGGGAAATCAACAATTTAAGTAATTTAGGCACGATTTCAAAACTAAAATAGGCAAACTAGCACAACAAATATGATTTTAGTATAGAACCAGCACACAACAACAAGACTTAAATAATTGCATTCGAGTTCAACTATAAATCAAGAGTTCGAGGTTCGAAAAACCAACCATTAAGCTGAAATATGAGTTTGAAAAGCTAGGCGGCAACGTAATCCAACTCTAAGCATGAGATCAACACGAAGAGCGATAAAAAGGAAAAATATAGAAAAATCTAGAGTGCGGGTGAGTGAGTATGAGTCTAGAAATGAGGGAATATGAAAGATTTTGAAAGTTTAAACCGTTTGGCCTTTTAAAACCTTTTACTTCACGGCCGTTTCGACGATATTAGTCGTCCTCGCCGAACCACTCGGTAATACGCTGAGTTATGACTTACCTCGCCAAGTTTTACAGGACCTCCAGTCAATTTGTGGGTCCAAATGGCAGACAAAGTCGGGTTCACCGACCTGTTCGGTGAGTCGCCGATTTGTCCATAAGCCTGCCAAGTTTTACAGACTCTCACCTGCTATTTTTGTGAGTCCAACGGCGGTCCAAGTCGGGCTCGCCGACCTCTTTGGCGAGTCGCCGACTGGACACTTGGCTCGCCAACCTGCACATTTTCCACACATCCCACTTTTTAACCTGCAACATCAACACCCATTATTCCAAAAACAAATTCAAAGCATTAAAAACTTAGGTTGCTTCCCAAGAAGCGCCTTAGTTAACGTCGTGGCACAACACAAGTACCCACTCAAGCTTCATTTTTGGGGTTTGCCATAGTATCACTAAGAAACCCCCTTGTTGTCTTGAGTTAAGATGAGGCAAAATATGACCCATTTGGGTCTCTAGTATCTTGATAGCTATGGAATGAGAAGTAATCATATGATTTAGAGTTGAGACATTCTCTATTATCTCTTTCAAAACTCTATCATGTTTTTCGACTTTGTTGAGAATGCGAGAGAGTATCTCTTCTATCTATCTACCCTCATAATCCTTGGGCTTTTTACGCTCATGGAGAGGAATGCACCTATCTTTCTTTTTGTACAACACTTCAAATTCCTCGATGTTTTTGGCCAAGGGGTCCAACTGGTCATTATTTTTGCTAGATTCTGGTCCCTCTTTTTATCCATGTTGATTTTGGTTATGCGATCGAGGAGTTAGGATGCTATTGCATAGGGTTGTCGCATTATATCACCCGAAGAAAGTTGGTCAGCCACTTCTCTATTCACGGGACTAAGACCTCTATGAAACAGTCCAGCAATAACTTATTTGGTATTCCATGAGTTGGACACTGCAGCTAGAGTTTTTTAAATCTCAGCCACATCTCATCGATTGTCTCACCCTCCAAGTGCTTGAAATCTAGGATGTTGTCCCGAAGAATCATCATCTTCAAAGGAAGAAAGAATCGCACTTGGAATGTGGTAATATGTTCGTCCCACGAAGTGATAGAATCTCTTGGCAACTCAGCCAACCACTTACATGCTTCTCCCATTAGAGAAAATGGGAACAACCTCAGTCGGACCTATTCTTGAGATATGTTCTTAAAGGAGAATAGTCCACAAACATCAACAAAATTCCTTATATGCTCATGGGGATCCTCATGAGCCGGCCCACCAAACAAACCCTTTAGTTGTAGGAGCTGCAACATGGTGCTTATGATGTGAAACACAGTGTTTCCTTCAGATGAAGGCAAACGAATGGCACCAACACCACCCATTTGGTTAGGATCATTGACATTAGGGTCATTGACATCATTAAAATTTCCGATGTCATCTTGGTGGCCCACTTGGCTACCATTAACGCTCATTTCCTCTATTTTAACAAGCAACACAAAAACTAAAACTAAAAGTAAGTAGATTCAACTATAACTAAAAAGAAAACAATTCAACTTCACCAAAAGAATTTCAAACAACACCAATCCCCGGCAGCGGCGCCATTTTGATTTTAACGTTTTAAGCACACCTCATCCAACACTAGGTGTTCAACGATCGTAAATTAGTATAAAACCTAACTAAATGAGTTGGGGTCTAATCCCACAGGGAGCGGTACGTGTTTCAGATTCGATTGGGAGGTATAATTGTGGTCAAATCAGCCATAGGAATAAAAATTATCGAATAAAGACATCATTCAAATTAAGGGGTGACATGAATGTCAAATGGGGGTTTTTGGTTTTAGTTATCAACTACAAATAGTCGCAACACTAGGCATTAACAATAATAAGAAGGATTCTTGGGATGTGATCGATTTTAAGCAAAAATAGGCATATGGGTAATTGCAACTATTAGTAAATAGCTAGATATTAGTGAGTAGGCTAGGCTATAAGGGAGGTAATTTTCTCTCGAACAATTACCATGAATCAAGTGATTTCTCTCGAACATCAACAAGCATGCAAATTAAGAGCAGCCCACACCTTAATCCATTTACTCTCTCTAGCTAAATGCATGGGATTGGGATTAGGATTTACTCTGTCGAGCTAAACCCAGATCAACCCAATACCCACAAACCATCAATCAAAAACCTTAGTTCCAAAACCTCTTTTTCGAGCAAGCCAAGAACACAAACATAGAACTGCATTTGCAACTATAATTCTTAAATTAAACAACAGTTATTCATTGAACTAACTTTTAAATAGCATTTAAACCGACAATTAGGAATACCAATAAGCTAAATCTGCCCATAATCAAATAATCACACCCCAAGAATTTAGGGTTTTTGCTAGACACTATAAAAATGTAAAAATAATTACCAAATTGATTATCCATCAAGTGGGTAATAGTGATTTCCTCTTTACAATGCTCCAATTTGATGAATCTCAAAGACCCACTTCTAATTTCTCAAAAGTGGATTTTTTAAATCCTTCAAAGCTAAGGAAAAACTAGAGAAAATTGTGTTCAGATGCTCAAAACTTAATAATAATTCTCCCAGATGTCCAAAAGACGATTCAAAGATAATAAACTAAATGTTCAAAAACGTATTTATAGTCACCAAAAAATATGCTGGGAAGAGTCAATCGGTGAAGTAAGTCGGGCTCGCCGAACCACTCGGCAAGCCGCCCTTTGCTCTCTTCCATCGCCTTTTGCCTTGTCATTCAGCATCCTTGGGTTCTATAACTTTAGGAGGTCTATCACTGCATTGCAGATCTACTCGGTGATTTGCCAACTGCTCCTTCTTATCGCCGATTTGGTTTCTTCCCTCAAAGTAGGCACAGTGGAAGTTTAGGCGGTGGAACTGGCCCTTTGGCGATACGCCAAATGCTCTTAGTGATCTCCAGGCTTGCCTTTCTTCAATTCTTTAGTTTGTTTTGTTTTTTTTTGCATTTTAGTGTCCTTGCTTTATTCCCCAATCCATGTACCTGAAAATCAAAGATTTTCATCAGTTTATGGCACAAATTAAGCATTTGAGGACACTAAATCTATATAAACAAAGCCTCAAATAAGTTCAAATCTCGGACTCATCAGGCGTTAGGATACGTTTGCAAAGGTATAGAAGATTTTCCTTCGAGTTTGTGATTGAGACGTCACATTCCATAAGATCTGGGGGCCTAACCTTTCAGATTCATGGAATGGGTCCCATATTTTCAAAGGTTAATTGACTAGTCTTTTAATTAAAGACCATCCCAAAAATCAGCTTTATTTAGACTCCAAATTGGGTGTTTATAGTGGCGCTGGTTCGTAATTCATTGGGCTTGATACTGGGGTATTCGAGCAGTGTGGGAGACTCCTTTTGAATGTAATTTAACATCTTGAAGACATTTCTTTTCTTCTTCAACGGTGAATTTTGTGAATTATCTGAAATGTTCTATTTGTGGTAAATTTTGATCTCAAATTGTGCCCAATTTTGAGGCACAAGTTCAATAATCTCATTAGCACCCATTGAAAAATTAAAATATTTAAGATTCTCGACCACAAATCATTTTGACTCATTTTCGGGCTTATCTCTATTTATGACGATTTTCATGTCGAGCTGTCTCTAATAATGTTGTGATCAATATGATGATAGTGTTGTAGGGATTATACGTGATTTAAAAGTGAAAGATTCTAGTTCAGCAGATTTGGAGCGCATGATGGAATTCGAGGTACGCTACGATCTACTTTCTTTGATTATGCTCTATTAGATAATGTTTAGTATGAATTGCATGTGAATAAGACTTTATATGTTAAATTTTAGGAATCCCTCTGTATTTCCATCTCTTTTATTCCCGTGATACTTCTGGCTAATCTTGGGTGGTGGAATCCTTAGCTTAGGGTATTAGTCCTTTTCTTACATCATAGTTAGTGATATTTTCCTTCTTAGAAATGATTCTTCAGGTCTTACTTTAACTGGGACATAGGTTTTTTATAATGTGTTTTAATTGGCCTTTTAGCTAGTTGTTGCCCTTGTAGGGATTGCTTCAGTGTAGTACCCTCTGTTAGGTCTTGAAATGATAGATCCTTGGCGTAGCCATAGGTTAACCTTACCTTGGAACCATGAAGATTTGACTCAATGGATGAAAGGAATCTATTGATGAAGTTTCCACACACTTTTGCTAGTCAAACCCATAACAATGGTAGAAGAAACCTTGAAGCTAGATGAAACCCTAACTTTGTCTTTTGTAACACCCTATATGCTAGAAAGACCTAATTGTAGAAACTAAGAAGTTGCAGGTGCCACCAACAAGGACCACCCACGCTCCGTAGGTTGACCCAAGGACCATAGGAAGGGTCAGTGGTTTGCCACCTGCAGCCTGCCCATAAAGTTTTAGAGAAGGCACGACCTATGGCCAGACACACGGATCGTAGGCCAGGACACGATTCGTGGTCCAGGTCTGTGGATCATGGCCCTAAGAAGCCTCCCTCTGAAGCCAAACGATGCCCTGCCAGGAGAGACTGTCGGTCAGTCCACGGTCTATCGGTCATGGGCTATCGGTGGACTCATCAGATTTTAAGTCAGGGTCATTTTGGTCTTTTCCCTATGTGTTTGACATGTGAACTACATCGTTTAACCCCTAAACTATGTGATTTTGGTTAGTTTTAGTCTAGTAACTTATCAGTCTTTGCCCTAAGTGATTCATTCATCAAAAACTCAGAAAAACTTACAGCAAAAAGGAGAAAAGATTCGACTAAGCCCTCTCCAAGAACACAACAAGTTTCCCTCAGTTGCATCCCTGAAATCGAAAGATTTCTGTGTGAAATTTGTCACCAGGTATGTGGGATTTCACTAGTCAGTTCCTTTCACCAGTTAGGTCCCTATAATTTAGTCAGATTCTTGATTCCCCTCATTATGATTAGACTTAGGGTTTATAGAACTTCAAATTATTGATGTGATTTTGCTGTTAGATTAATCCTAATCTGAATATTACGTTTTCGTAACTATGTTGCTTAATTCTTGCATGAAACTCAGAATCATAGTTGTGTAGATTCGTTTAGTTCATCAATTACACTTGCTAGGTCAGTTTATACAACTATACATGCACCCGTTTACAAATGTTTAATTATCAGCACTTAATGTTGCATTTTAAGTTAGCATGTCAGAATCTTGAGCTATCCAATTTATATTCAGTTATGTTGTATTATATACATTCTAATAGGAGTAGGCTTAATTTCTAGTGGACTAGGGTCAGTCACCCTCATAGTCCCAGAACTGTGTGCCCCCGTAGGTTAGGTCCCCTCTGTAGGCATCATATTTAGTTAACACACCAGTCATGCCTTTATACCCTTAGCAAGGTATATTGGGTCCTCTCGATAGCGTGTATACATCGGACTCCATGTTTAACTCACGTGGTTTTATCTCGGTTATTAGTAGCTCCCACAGTAAGATTCTAGTGCATTGACCAGGTTATGAGTTGCAGTTCAGTATTCAGTTTCAGTATGTTATGGATGTGGTCATTGCATTCAATTTAGGTCATATTCAGTGTGTTTAGTTTATTCTTCATGTTCATCTTATATCATTGATCAGTATGCTTTATTTCAGTTATGTATATGTTATTCAGCTCTATCATATCCTGCATGCTCAGTACCTTTGAAGTACTGACGCATAATCTATGCTACGTCTTCTCGTGATGTAGGTTCAGGTCTTTAGCACTCAGATCACACATAGATCAATTCCCGATCTCCAGCTCAGTAGCATCAGTGGTGAGTCCTCATTCTTCGAGGATGATCAACATGTTTTCTATTTAGTCTTTCCTTTTTAGTTTCAGTTTTGCTAGAGTTAGCTGGGGGCATGTCCCAGCATCTCTAGTCAGTTTGAGGCTTATTTCAGACATAGTTTGAATCAGTCCTATTATTTTTGGTTATAATCTAGCATTCTAACTCTTAATCCGTATGATATTCAGATCAGTATTGGGTATTCCCAACTTCAGTTATGTTATGTTTTAAGCTTCCACACATTATTTATTATTTCAGTTTATCTCAGTATGCTTATGATATGCCAGCTCAGGGTAGCTTGGGGTCACTCTTGATCCTAGGTCCCGTGTTACGTCAAGGGGGGTAGCCTCAGCGCGTAAAAAACTTGGTATCAAATCACTAGGTTTAAGAGTCCTAGGCTGTCTTAAAAGCCGCACAAAGTAGAGTCCCTTTCATGAGTGTGAAGTGCGCCACACCTATGAGTGGGGAGGCTACGAAATGTGTTAGTAAATACTTCACTTTCTTGCTATTCTTATCGTGTATGGGCATGATCTCCTTCCTAACTAGACCTTATGTGTTTCAGATCATGCCTCCTCGTAGAGCTTATGGAAGGAATGCTAATGACTGCAATTCTGACGCAGTTCTTCCAGTCCAAGACAATAAGGTTTCGAATACTGAGCAACTTTTGGCCCCGAGTGTAGCCAACCAGAACAATCTGCAGGTTCCGGTTCCTGCAAATTCTAGTGGTGGATCAGTGGCAGCTAGGGTCCGTGATTTTGTTAGGATAAATCCGCCTGAGTTTCTAGGGTCACAAGTTGCTGAGGACCCCCCCAAAACATCATTCATGAGGTCAAGAAGATCTTTGGAGTCATACAAGTGACTGAAAATAATAGGGTAGAGTTGGTTTTCTACCAGCTCAAGGATGTAGCTCATATTTGGTTCACTCAATAGAAGGATAACAGGGCTGAGAATGTCACTCCTGTGACTTGGGAGTATTTTACCGGAGCTTTTCTAGACAGGTTCTTTCCAAGAGAGTTGCGAGAGGCAAAAGCTCAGGAGTTCATGAATTTGAGGCAAGATTTTATGATAGTCCAAGAGTACAGACTAAAGTTCACCCAACTCTCTGGATATGCTCCACATATGGTTGCCAATCCCAGGGCGCAGATGAGTAAGTTCTTATTTGGAGTATTTGACTTGGTGAAGACAAAGTGCAGAAATGCGATGTTGTTAGAGGATATGACTATCTCTAGGCTCATGACTCATGCTCAGCAGGATGAGGGAGATAAGCTTAGAGAACAAGCTAGGGACAAAAAAAAGGCTAGGACAGGCAACTATGAGTACTCTCAACATAAATCGGGTGATGGAAATCGCTCGTAGTTTCAGCAGAAATCTTCAGCCTCAACACCGTCATCAGCTAGTGCTCCATCCCCCAGGTTTTGACAGGATTAGAAAGGTAGGGCATCAGGCTTTAAGTCTCAGGAGAGTGTTTCAGGTACTAGAACCTACCCAACTTGTCCAAAGTGTGGTAAGAACCATCCAGGCGAGTATCTTGCTGGAAAGGATGGATGTTTTGGGTGTGGTCAGAATGGTCACAGGTTGAGGGATTGCCCTTCTTCTAAACAGGGGCAATGAGGTAACAACAGTAGGGCTCAGTCTACAACACCAACAGGTTGCCAAACTCAGCAGGGTACTACGTTTGGTTCAGGTGGCGGTCTATGCCAAAACAGGTTGTATTCTCTCCTGGATTACCAGGATCAGGAATATTTTTGTGAGATGGTTACTGGTACATTACAAGTCTGTCACTTAGATATTTATGCTTTGTTAGATCTAGGGGCTACTCTCTCTTTTGTAACTCTTTATATAGCAGTAAACTTCGATGTCAGTCCAGAAACTCTCTTAGAACCCTTTTTAGTCTCTACTTCAGTTGGTAGCCCAGTTATAGCTAGACGGGCATAAAGAAATTACCCAGCCACAGACTCTCAGAAAGTCACCTCAGCAGATCTTGTAGAGTTAGAAATGGTATACTTTGATATCATTCTAGGCATAGATTGGTTACATTGCTGTTATGCCTCAGTCGATTGTAGAACTAGGATCGTTTGTTTTAAATTTCCAAACTAACTACTCTTAGAATGGAAGGGTAGTAGCTCAGTGCCTATGGGTCGATTCATTTCCTACCTTAAGGCCAGAAAAATGATATCTAAAGGGTATCTCTACATTCTAGTTCGGGTTATGGATTCAAGCTACGAAACCCCAACTCTTGAGTCAGTTTGAGTAGTAAATGAGTTTCCAGAAGTTTTTCCAAAAGATCTTCTTAGAGTTCCTCCTGAAAGGGAAATCAACTTCAGAATTGATCTCCTTCAAGATACCAAGCCTATATCTATTCCTCCTTATAGAATGGCTCTAGCTCAGCTTAAGGAATTGAAAGAGCACTTGAAAGACCTTCTAGATAAGGGCCTTATCAGACCTATTATTTCCCCATGGGGTGCACCAATGTTGTTCATGAAAATGAAAGATGGATCTCACAGAATGTGCATTGATTATAGATAGTTGAACAAAGTCACAATCATGAATAAGTACCCTATCCCCCAAATTGATGACATGTTCGACCAACTGCAGGGTGCTAGTCATTTTTTAAAGATAGACCTCAGATATGGTCATCATTAGCTCAAAGTTATAGATAGTGAAATCCCAAAAACAACCTTCAGAACTCGGTATGGTCATTATGAATTTGTAGTTATGTCATTTGGACTAACCAATGCTCTTACATATTTCATGGATTTGATGAACACGGTGCTCAAGCAGTATTTGGACTTGTTCGTTATCGTCTTTATTGATGATATCCTCATTTACCCTAGAAATGAGGAAGAACATGCGACTCATTTGAGGATTTTCCTGCAAAATCTCAAAGATCACCAGTTATTCGCTAAATTTAGCAAATGTGAGTTTTTGGTTGCAATCAATTGCTTTCTTTGGTCATATAATGTATAGCGAAGGGATTTGAGTGGATTATCAAATAATAGAGGCAGTAAAGTAATGGCGCAGACCCACCTCCCCAATAGATAGCAGAAGTTTTTTGGGCATAATAGGGTACTACAAAAGGTTAGTGGAAGGATTTTCATCAATAGCTTGTCCATTGACTAAGTTGACTCAGAAAAAAGGCTAAGTTCCAGTGGTAAGATGAGTGTGAGAAGAGCTTTCGACTCTAGCAGAGGGTTCAGACGGTCATGTGATCTATTATGTTGCATCCAGAGTGGGCTTAGGTTGTTTGTTGATGTAGCAAGGTAAGGTTATAAGTTACGCTTCTAGATAGCTTATGCTGCATGATAAGAACTATCTTACTCATGACCTCGATCTTGTAGCTATGGTGTTTGGCCTAAAGATTTGGAGACATTACCTGTGTGGTGTTCATAGAGATGTGTTCGAGCCTCCAATATATGTTCACCCAGAAAGAGTTGAATCTTTGCCAAAAGAGATGGCTTGAATTCCTCAAGGACTATGATATAAATGTGCTTTGCCATCCTGGTAAGGCCAATTTGTAGTTGATGCTCTTAGCAAACTATCTATGGGTAGTGTAGGCATGTTGAGGAAGATAGGAAAGAATTAGCAAAAGATGTTCACCGGCTTGCTCGCCTGAGAATTTGCCTTATAAGCATATCAGATGGTGAGGTAACAGTCAAGAATGGGACATAATATTCATTGGTAGCGGAGGTTAAGGAAAAACAAGAAAGTGATCCTATATTGCTTCAATTGAAGGGTGCAGTTCTTCAACAGAAAGTTGAGGTTTTCTCCCAAAGGGGATATGGTGTGCTTCGCTATCAGGCTCGTTTATGTGTCCCTAAGGTGGGTGAATTGAGACATCAGATCCATACATAAGTCCATAAATCGAAGTATTATATTAATTCAGGCACCACTAATATGTACCATGATTTGCGGTAAGTCTTTTGGTGGAATGCCATGTAAAGGGATATAGCAGATTTTGTGGCTAAGTGCCCTAATTGTCAGCAGATGAAGGTAGAACATCAGAATCCAGGAGGTATGACATAAGCGATTAACATTCCTACATGGAAGTGGGAAGCGATAAACATGGACTTCATCACAGGTTTTCCGGGTACTAGCAGACATCATGGCTCCATTTGTGTGATAGTAGACATAGTTACTAAGTCCGCTCACTTTTTGGCTGTTAAGACTACAGATTTGGCAGAGGACTACACCAAGCTTTACATTAATGAGATAGTCAGGTTGCATGGGGTTCCTTTGTCTATTATCTCATATAGAGGTCCTCAGTTTACCTCTCATTTCTGGAAGTCACTTCAGAAAGGTCTTAGTACTAAGGTTAACCTCAGCACAACATTTCATCCACAGACAGATGGACAGGCAGAACTTACCATTCAAACCTTAGAGGACATGTCAAGAGCTTGCGTGATCAACTTCAAGGGTAGTTGGGATGATCACCTTCCTCTTATAGAGTTCGCATATAATAATAGCTACCATTCCAGTACCCAGATGACCCCTTATGAGGCATTATATGGGCGTAGACGTAGATCTTCAGTTCGTTGGTCTGATGTAGGTGAAGCGGCCTTGATAGGACCAGATTCGGTTCATGATGCTATTGAAAAATTGCAACTCATCAGAGATTCACTTAAGATAGCCCAGAATCGCCAGAATTCCTATACAGATGTAAGGCGAATGGGCTTAGAGTTCCAAACTAATGATTAGGTTTTCGTGAAAGTGTCACCTATGCAGGGGGTGATGAGATTTGGCAAGAAAGGGAAGCTTAGTCCTAGATATGTAGTCCCTTAAATGATTCTGAAAAAAGTTGATAAAGTGTCTTATGAGTTAAAGTTGCCAGTAGAACTAGCAATGGTGCTTCTGGTATTTCACATTTCTTTGTTGAAGAAGTGTGTGAGTGATCAAACATCTATAGTACCATTGGAAAGTGTGGCCGTGAAGGATAGTCTCACTTATGAGGATATGCCAATTGAGATTCTTTATCATCAGGTTCGAAGGTTGAGAAACAAAGAAGTCGCTTCAGTTAAGGTTTTGTCGAGGAGTGATTCTGTAGAGGGAGCTACTTGGGAAGCAGAAGCAGCCATGAAGGCCAAGTATCCTTATCTTTTTCATTCCAATTCCATTCCAGCTTGAGGCAATAGTTCTTCTCCAGTCTTTCAGTTACTCATGCGTAACATCAGTCTTAGTATCATGTTACTTCAGTTATACTTGCATTTTCAGCATATTGGCATGTTCTTGGAACTCAGTTTAGTCATATTTCAATTTCTAGTACTTAGTGGTAGGGATTGCAGATCCTTGCCTCCATATTCAACTAGTTTAGACTTTATTCGAGGATGAATGTTCTAAGGGGGAGATAATGTAACACCCCATATGCTAGAAAGACGTGATTGCAAAAAATCAGAAGTTGCAGGTGCCACCAACGGGGAGCACATACGGTCTGTAGGCTGACCCAGGGATCGTAGGTGGGGTCCGTGGTTGGCTACCTACGGCCTGCCTAGAAAGTCTTAGAAAAGGCATGATCCACAGTCGGACCCACAGTCGGACCCACAGACCATAGGCAAGACCACGAGCCGTGGTCTAGGTCCTTAGATCGTGGCCCTCAACATCCTCCCTCTGAAGCCAAACGAAGCGATGCCAGGACGGACTGTCAATCAGGGTCCATCGGTGGCCTCGTTAAATTTTAAGTAAGGATCATTTTGGTCTTTTCCCTATGCGTTGGACACCTAAACTACGTCGTTTTTGTCAGGTTTAGTGTAGTAACTTAACCAGACTTTACCCTAAGCGATTCAGTCACCAAAAACTCAGAAAAAACTTAGAGCAAAAAGGATAAAAGAGTCGACCATGCCCTCTCCAAGAACACAACAAGTTTCCCTCAGTTCCAGCCCCAAAATCGAAAGATTTCTTAGTGGAATTGGTCACCAAGTACGTGGGATTTCACTTGTGGGTTCCTTTCACCTATTAGGTCCCTAGAATTCAGTCAGATTCTTGATTCCCCTCATTATGATTAGACTTAGGGTTTATAGAACTTTATATTATTGTTGTGATTTAGCTGTTAGATTAATCCTAATACGAATATTACGTTTTCATAACTATGTTGCTTAATTCTTGCATGAAACTCAAAACCCTACTTGTGTAGATTCGTTTAGTTTATAAATTGCACTTGCTAGGTTAGTTTATAGAGATATACATCCACTAGTTTACAATTTTTTCATTATCAACATGTAATGTTGCATTTTCAGTTAGCATGTCAGAATCTTGAGCTATCCAATTTATATTCAGTTATGTTGTATTGTATACATTCTAGTAGAAGTAGGCTTAATATCGAGTGGACTAGGGTAAGTCACCCTCGTAGTCCCTTCATTTAAAATTTTCAAATAGTTTCTTCGATTGGACCTATGATATTTAGGACATTCGATAGACTATCATAATTAACGGTAGAGCTGTTAATAGAAATCAACCTTTTGCAAATGTTCAACCAGAACTTCCCTACGGGCTGTGTAACTTTCTACGGTCTATAGGACCTCATCATAGAACCCAAAAAACTATCCAAGATTTCACTAAGTCAACACAACTTCTACGGACCTATCCTACGACTCGTACCAAATTCTACAGACTATCTTGGTGGTTTGTCGACAGTTATCAAAGACTTGACATTAAGAAAACTTCAACCCATATCCTACGACTGTTTTCCCATGGCCCAGAAGAACATTGTATGGTCCATAGGAGAACCTCCATCAGGGTAAAATATTCAACTTTTCATTTCTAACTTTACTTTCCAATTTCAGATGTTTTACATCCTGGATGTGGACTAGGTAGTGTATACAGACTTTACTAGTATCCTTTAGGTCCCTTTCATTATGTGACGCATTGAACAAGATAAGGGTATCCACACAGAACCTACCTACTTGTAGAGGCAAGAGGTAGATTTATGTACTTTTTTGTGAAAGTTAGTTATGATGGCTCAGCTGGTTACTAATCCATAACTTGCATTAATATGCATTACCAATCAGTAATATAATTGATAGTTGTTTGCACCCATCAGTCTTATGGGGGTCAGTTTGGTTATATTTGTTGTTGCATAACTTTCGAGCATAGTGGGTCCGATTAGGTTATTGTTTGATTTTATAATTGTGTATCTTAGGTTGATTTGATAGTGGGTATGTATATGAGTTGGACATATCCTTTCGAGGTGTTATTTATTACCTTGGGTCAGATAGACCTTGAGGTGAGTATTTTAAGTAGTGGTTTTCGCCATTGATAATCTTTTTTAGTTGGCATCCATAATATGCTTATTCCAAGATCAGGGTATCGGGCAAGCACCTCGGAGTATGTTCCTTTCTCACGGTCTTTTTCTTAGTGTATTCTATTGTTTCATCTCTATTTACGTGTATTTTCATGCAATATATCTTATTTAGCTGCTTGTACAATACATTCCTTAGTTACCTAGAATTTATGCTTGCTTCATCTTTGGACCTGTATCAGCCTATGCATACTGAGTACCATTTGTTGGTACTCATACTACCGTCTACATTCTACAGATCATATTGCAATGTATTCTATTAGTTCATCTCTATTTAAGTGTACTTTCATGTAATATGTTTTTTTAGTTTCTTCGACAATACTTTCCTTAGTTACCTAGAATATATGCTTGCTTCATCTTTGGACCTAAATCGGCCTATAAATAATGAGTACCGATTGTTGGTATTCAAACTACCTTATGCACCCTATAGTTCATATTACAAGTTCTTACCATTTATTTGGGCCTCATGTAGAACAACTTTTGAGATTTGGAGATTGGGGTGCCCTCATGATGTTCAGGGTTGCCGATGTCCCTTTATTTTGACTCGAACTAGTCTTTACTTTGCATTCACAGACAATTTTGTATATGTTTATATTTGTAATGCCTTGTACACCTATTTTGACAAGAGGCTCGATTACCGCCTGTCACCAGTTCTTGGGTAGTTTGTATGTATATATCTGGGGTTATCTCTCATTCTCTTTCTTCTCTGTGATATCTTATTACTCCTGGTTCCCAACTTATGATTTTGCTTACCTACTAGTTGAGTGTCATAGGAGCAATCATGACCTGCACATTGACATAAAGTACCATCATATCTCATAAATTACACTTAAGAAAAAAATTTCCTTCGTTAAAAAGTGTCAAATGAACAATAAAATTTTAACACATCATATAGAAGCTCTTACTTAAATCAGGTGAATTTTACTTCTAGAATTTAGTTCTTCACCAACCAACATATTGAATTAGAGAATCCCATGGTTTTTCCCCAAAAATCACCACTCCAGAAATTCTTTACTAAAGAATTAGAAATTAAATGGGGTTCTAGGCTATTTTTCTGTAGATAATAAAGATTTAAAATGGGGATGGTAGGAGTTATTAGGTGGATCATAGTTTATTTTTCTATTTAATTAGTTTATGTTAATTATCAAAAAAATCAGTTATATTGTGCCACATAATAGATGAAACCATAAGTTATATTTTCAAATTGGGCCAGAAAAAGATGATCATTAGATGGCTAATACATTGATGTTGGGGGGATTTTATAGCCAAAAGGTAAACTTAGGTTATTTTTGTAAAAAAATCGATAATTCAATGGAATTTGACGCCATTTTCAATATCAATAACTATTAAGGAAGTAAATTGATTTTTGACTAGACATAATACATAAAGTTGAAATAGTGGTTTGAATAATATTTGCACAATTTTGAACACTAAGAATATAAAAGGTAATATTTTATAAATATATTTTATCTCCTAAGATATATTGTTGATATCAAATTCTTATTGCACATGCATTTGAAAATATAATAATTGCAATGAAAAAGTAAAAACATTAACATTTTCTACTAATAACTTTCTCTTATATTATTTTTTGTCTCAATCACTGAAAAAGTCAAGTCCAAATTCAACCGATTGACATAAAAACCAATTAGTTCTTTTCCTTCAAATCCTCTTCGTATAACAACTTGTTGAATCCAATCATCATAAAGTCCAAAAACTCCATCAATGTCCCTATGCAACATGAGCAAATGGTCAACTCTTGTGTCTTGATCCGAAATATGAATCCTGACCTCATCTTCTACCCAAGCGACTATAGCCACTAAAGGATCCATGTTCTCAAATATGTACTTCAAATCACTTTCATTAAATCTTACACCTCTAAAATCCTTTGTTAACCATTTCACCAAAGGAAACTCACTCTCAACCTTATTTTTTCCTTTCTTCCACAACATCCTGTATATTTTAGAAATGATTATCATACACATTGTTACTTTGAAAGGTGTAAACTGTATTTTGATGAATTATGTTGATTTTGGGCGGTATATATAGTCCTCCAGCGTATTAATTCATGAAGTAAATATAATCTATTTAGATAAACAATTAATTATTATAAAGATTTTTGAAATTTTCCATTTTCTTGAAAGATCTACAAAAACATTAATAAAATAATTCCTCTTTTTAAATTGTGTTGAAAGTAGATTAAATCAAATTAAGTGACCTTTTATTAGTATGTTTGAGATCTGAGATAATTTAATGTTTTTCTTTATAAAGAAAATTACTATTTTTCCCCTAAGGCCTGTCAGGGATATCAAGTCAAACATAAATTTGTTGGAGACCATTTACCATGTAAGCCCATCAAAAGTGTGTATTGGTAACAATTTGTCTTTGACCCTAACCATCGAGTCATGATGGCACCTAGAATAATCCACTACTAGGTAAGCCAACGCATATCTTGGAACAACAAGTAACATACATACTGAGTAAAAACAACAATAATAAGATAAAAATTAATCTATTTAATGAAAGAAACACAAAAATATGAAACAACGGAAGATATATACAACCAAAAGAGATGACTTAATCAAAAATTGGTATTGACTAGTAGGAAGCTATTAAAAGAGTACAAGTCCAAAAAGTGGACCAAAATACAACATTTTCTCAAGTATGAAAGACTAGTGAAAAGTATAAACAGAAGGATACAGGTTGATCCAGGATGCCATAAAATTACCCTTTTTCATGGAATATTCCATCTGCAGGCTCAAAATCAATGTTGGAGACTAGTTCTCTGATAAAGCTAAACGACACTTCATCCAATTCTAATTGTAGGCGGTCGCAATCAAGTATAAATCCAACAAAGAGTTGGGTTCGATCCCATAGGGAGTGATACAGTAGATAATTCAATTACGAAGTGAAGTGAATGTTCTAGTCGATTGTAGGAATAGATTTTATTTAAACAATTAAAGTAAGTTGCAGGGGTTTGACAACTAGTGTCAATTAGGGGGGATTAGAGTGACAGTTAATAGCTAAGAGAACAGGGGAGCAATCAAGTAGAGAGGGATCCTTGGGGATGTGATTGATCAAATGCCAATTTCGTTGTACGAGTGATAACTATTTACTAAAAGACGTTGAATCTTACTAGGTAGGCTAGGCTTTAGATGTAACATCCATCTTTTGACCAACTATAACGATTCAAGCGAGTTCTCTTGAACCTCGACAAGCATAACATTTATGAACAACCCAAAACCTCAAATAATCTACTCTCTCGTGCTAGATTGGTAAGCTCAAATTAAGATTCACTTTCTCAAGATGAATCCACAATAACCCAATCACCATGATCATCAATTGATTGTTTTAATTCTAAAACCTCTTTCTCAAGAAAGACTAGAATACTTAACTAGAATTTGCATTTATAACTATAATTCATGACTTAAACCTCAACTATCAATCAAACCCATATCAAATCAATAATTAAATCAGTAAATACTAGCACCCATAAGCTAATTGAGACAATTAATCACATACTAACACCACCAAGAATGGGGTTTTAGCCAAAAATTATAAAAAGCAAGAAAGTCTTACCAACTACATTCTCCATCAGTTTGAGTAACAAAATGCAGGTCTAATAAATACTTAAAATTGAGTTCAAAACCAATAAAACCTTAAATTTCTCCACAAAAACATAAAGAACAGTGTTCAGAGTGCTTTAGATGAAAAACCATGATTTAAAATGTGTGGAAACTAATTTTTCTCTTTTCAAAATTCAATTTATATGTTCCCAGATTTTAGACTTCGGGGCCATTCGGTGGAATACGTAAAGCGTCGCCGATCTGAATGCTCCTGTCTATCGCCTTTTTGACTTGAGTCTGCACCCTTTCTGTGTTGTGACTTTAGGCAATCGAAGTCGGGCTCACCGACCTGGTTGGCGATGCACCAAGTGGCCCTTCTTCTCGCCTTGTTTTCTTGTATTTTTACCAATCATCCTGTAAGTTTAGGCGGGCTGAATCTCCTTCCCCAATCCAATCGGCGTATCGCTAACTTGAACATTCCACCACCGAGTTGCCTTTGTCCAAGGGTTGGCATGCTGTAATTCTTGGCAAGCTGAAGAGCCACTCGGCAAGTCGCCGAGTAGCTTTGGCAATCATCACTCTTTCTTTTCTTCAACTTTTTCAGTTTTTTCGCTCCTTTATGCCCGGTACTGTCCTTGCCTTGCTCTTTTTTCCTTTCTTGCTGCAATTTAGAATTAAAACATTATTTTAGAGTATGGAATAGGAATTGAGGACACTTAAACTCTAGTTATTAAGCCCTAAATGAGTCAAAATCCCTGACTCATCAACACCCCCAACTTAAACTTTTGCTTTTCCTCAAGCAAAACACAAGATCAACTAGTTTAACATGGATGTCTACCAATTGTGCTACTCAAGACTCAACATTAATGCACAAGAGGTTCAATCATTCCATGTAATGTTCGATTGTGCACTACAAGTTTCAAACTATGACTAGCCATCGTCAAATAGACTTCAAGCTCACAATGCTCTTGCTTTAGATGTGAACTCAAACTCAACAAAATTATTCGAATTCCCTTACATCAATGAATGATTCCATGCTCACACAAAGCTCATCAAAATTTCAGAATTTAGGAATCAAAAGGAACTCTCACACTCTCAAAGATAAACACATGCATGATTCTATCTATAGGCTTGCCCATATTTTCCAATCAACATGATATTAAGCTTAATCAAGATCACAAAGGTGTTTCAAGGTTTGTAACTGGGCTGAGGGTAGAGGTATGATTATTTTGGCTTAGTGACTTCTACCTTCATGAAGCATGGCCTGCATTTCACTTTTTCTCTTTTCTTTCAGTCTTTTTTATTTTCGCAATCACCATATGCTCTTTTAAGCATGATTCATTGGACACCCCATTTCTTTTATCCATTTCCCAAACTTAATTTCAACATTCTCCTTTTTTCAATGTTTTTCTTCTTCTCTTTTTTATATGAAGGGATTCCCTCTTTTACAACAAAATCAATCAAAGTAAATTTTTACAAACTTCTTGACTCTTCTCCTTTTTCACCACACCCCCAACTTAGGCAAGTTGGCTATTCAAACGAACCAATGCTTCATGACGGTTATAGGTGATGGGAGAAGAGGTCAAAGTTGTTCATGTTTCATCTAAAGAAAAGGTTAGGCTCAAATGGTGCAAAGCTAGGTTCACACTCTCACAAGGTGGTCACAAAGAGGTATACTAGAAATTTGGCTCACTCTACAGAAATTTTGCCTAAGATCATCTCTATCATTCACCTACACTAGTCAATTGGACTAATGAGGCAAGTTCTAGGTATTACCAAGCATATATTTCACAGCAATCTCACCACACATGGCATTCAACACAATCATCAAACAAGATTCTATAATTTTTAGTTTTCGTGCAACGATCATCACAAGAGGTCAAATCAACCACCGGATAGTCACAATGAGATTCTAAGAGTGCACACATGACTTGTGACACTCAACTTCACCTCATTGGAATTGCACAAACATGTCATTCAATCAAGAGCACTAATCAGGTCATCGGTATTGATCACAACCGTTACTCAAATATGCAAGAGAACAACCATATTTACAAACATCAAGAGGTGGAATCTCAAAATTTGATCAAAAATCAACCAAAATACATTAGAAACCACA
Source organism: Solanum lignicaule (assembly GCA_029582545.1). Lineage (NCBI taxonomy): Eukaryota > Viridiplantae > Streptophyta > Magnoliopsida > Solanales > Solanaceae > Solanum > Solanum lignicaule. The sequence continues at coordinate 6,742 of JAJOOF010007552.1, read as the reverse complement.
AAGCCACAATCACAGTCTAAACAAGTCAAGTAATCACAAAAATAGGGTATGAGCTTACCACACCCCGCAAAACAAACCTAACATTGTCCTCAATGTTAAAAAATAATTAAAGACATAACTAAAAAGGAACAATCACTGAATGAATGGAGTAGGGTAAGAATAACTCTTCACTTCATGCCCAATCAGTGATGGCTTCTTGAGACCGCCGAACCATTCGTTGAACCGCAGAACTAAAGCTAGCTCACCAAAATTTCCTTAACGTTGGCCCTCTAGGTAGGACTAAAAGGTGGGCTAGATCGGGCTCGCTGAACCCGATAGCGAACCGCCGAACAGTCTTGCAGCTCGCCAAAATATCCAAAATGTGTGGCACTCTATTTGGGACCAAAAGGTGGTCTAGATCGGGCTCGCCAAACCGGACGGCGTCGAACATACTTTGCACTCTCGCACTTGCCAGTCCGTTTGGATGAGGAGTTCACCCTTAAAATTCAACAAATGTTATTCAAAATTAACTAAAACTTGGGTTGCCTCTCAATTACCCCCTTAATTAACATCGTGGCACGACATGCAAATGCTCTCACGCATCTTCCAAATACACCACCTCATTACTGATATGTCCCAAAATTCCCCAAAATAGAGTTTCAAGCTTTGCCCATTTACTTTGAATATTGGTCCTTCTTTTCCTTCAACTTCAATTGCTCTGTTTGTGAATACTCGAGTTACTTTGAATGGGCCAAACCATTACGATTTGAGCTTACCTGGGAAAAGTCTTAAACGAGAGTTGTAGAGCAAAACAAGGTCACCTACTTGAAACTCTCGCTGAAGGATTTTAGCATCATGTCACTTCTTCATTTTCTCCTTATAAAGGGATGAACTTTCCTACGCTCCCCACAATAAACTCCTCCAATTCATGAAGTTGATTTACTCTCCCTTTCAAAACATTTCCCCTGTTTAGATTTAACGCATTCAACGCCCATAGTGCCTTATGTTCATGCTTGACTGGTAGGTGACAATATTTACCAAATACCAACTAATATGGTGCCATGCCAATTGGCATTTTGAAAGCGATACGGTATTCCCAAAGAGTATCATCCAACTTCCGAGACCAATCCGTTCAATTTGCATTCACTATTTTTGCTAAAATTCCCTTAATCTCTCGATTTGTAACCTTAACTTGGCTTCTTGTTTGTGGGTGATAAGGTGTTGCAACTTTATGCTTGACTATGTATTTTCTTAACAACGATGTAAATAACCGGTTGCAAAAATGAGACCCTCCATCACAAATAATAGCACACAGGGTATCAAACCTTGCAAAAATGTAGCTCTTTAAGAATTGCACAACACTCTTTCCCTCAATGTTGGGCAAGGCTACTGCTTCCACCCATTTTGAAATGTAATCAACTACGACCAAAATGTACTTCTTTCTGAAAGAGCTCACAAACGGACCCATGAAATCTATTCCACAAACATCAAACAATTCAACATCTAGGATGGGATTAAGAGGTAGATCATGCTTTCATGATACCCCTCATTGATGTTGGCATTGTATGCATTGTTTAACAAAGCCATGTGCATCTTGGTATAGTGATTGTCATGACCCGAGTCTACACCCTGGATGTGGCCGGCACTTGAGAACCACTATTGGTCCCCAAGCGAACCCTCATCCTGGCTGACTACAAGCGGAAGACTAACTCAAGCATACAAAGGTTAAAACTAAATAAAATCAATAAACTCAAATACAAAGCACAAACTCAAATGACTAATTCAGAATGTGATAGAATATTCAACTAGCCAGAAATAGGCAACTCAAGTCTTTAAAATATTTAACAAAATAAATGAATAGACTCCTCAAACTCTATTGTCTCTCTATGAAGTCTCTAACTAACAAAGATGGAAGTCGAGACAAGACCCACGACATCCTAACAACTGATATATAACTTAAAGTACAATTGTAACCCTCCGGAAGCAAGGAGGCTCACCATAGCTAACTCAAACTGCAAATGGTATCAACAAAGCTCCTATTGATGATCCTGAATACCTTTATCTGCATCATGAAACGATGCAGGCCAAATGGCTCAGTACATGGAATGTACGAGTATGTAAGAGGAAATCTAAAGCATAACATAGGCTTGAACTTGATAAAAAGGAAACATATTTACCTCTTCTCAACTCACTCAACTAAACTCAACACAAGAATAAGACACTCAGCTCAAAGAAATGATACTCAACTCAAAAGTAAAGCAACAATAAAAGATGCAATATATGGAAAGCTTTTAAAACAGTAGATATCAACTCAATGTATTGAAGAATACAATAACAACTCAATTTGTATATAATAAAATATAATATAACTCTCTGGAGATTCTCTAACCGACAACTATCACTATGAGCTATGTGATGATACAGTGTCTCGCCCACGCTGCCAAAACTGTCCTATATATTGCCAGGGTATAAGACCTCCCAACTAAGTGGATCCACTAAGCTATGCTTAAAAGCATTAAGGAATCATCTAAAAAGTATTACCCTTTCTACCCACGTTGGCTACATGGTTTAAGGAGATTTGAGGTATCTGAACTCGTCCTCATATCGGTGCTCAATACTACTCCAAAAAATATATGCAACTCATGTGTTGAAAAACATAACTTTTTCTGTGGTTTGAGATTATTACTCAAAATCTTTCTCTAGAAAGAGATGTTCCTCAAACTGTTCAAAACTCTTTTGGAAATCTCATTTTCCTCCTCTTTTAAATTTGAAAACATTTACTCTTAGGACTACTTAGTTTCCGTATATCATCTTAAAGAAAATAAACTCGGCTCTACTCTTTCTTAACACAAGTGCTCAAGTCTTAAAACAAGTTTAGAAAATTTTGAAAAAGACTTCTCAGAATAAAGTTCATGCCAAATTATGGAGGTGAACGACTCAATTTGAGGTTTTCAATAACCTTACATAAAACTCAATACTCGAGACTCAACAACTCAAAACTCAAGTACTTCAATGGTAATATTTGTTTCAAGAATGCTCGACTCAGAGGGTTCATGCGGAATTATGGGCATGAACTACTCAACTCAAGGACTCAAAGATACTTCTCATCTCCAGACTACTCGACTTATAGGGCTCATGTGGAATTATGAGTAGGACCAACTCAACTCAAGGACTCTATGGGTAATATGTAATACCTTGATTAAGAATAAAATCTGAAAAGGGATTAGGAACTCAATACTCAAGAATTAGAACTTGAAGATACTACTCCTCTCAAAGATACTCAATTTATGGAGTCCATGCGGAATTTTTTGGCATGAATGACTCGACTCAAGGGTCTACATAACAATAAGGAACTCGTGTATACGACTCTTATCATTCTCATACTTACTTTCTCAAGACTTAGTTCAAATCGATAGTTGATCTCAAAGGATTCACAATTGAATTCAAACAATTTCTTGAACTCTACTCTTAACTCTCTCTTGAATTTGAATTATGAATTCAAGAGTTATGATTCATGATATGAAGTATCTCGTGATGATAATGTAGACTAATGAATACATTCTCCTCATTCTTATACTCACTTGCTCGAGTCTTGAAACAAGTTATTTGAATTTGTAGAATACTCCTTAAAAGAATTAAGGGGACTTTCTCAAATGTTTGGAAGAACTATCATGGCTTAACTCTTAACTCTACCTTGAATTTGAAATTCAAGGTTATAATTCAAGTTATGACTGATTTTTAGGTGTTTAGAAGTAGTTTAGAGTGTTTAGAATCAATAGGGCTTGGAGGTACCCTTTTAAACAACTCAGACGGGAGAAACGACGCAGAAGGGGAGGGGGCAGGCGACCCTGGCAAACTGAGGTGTGTATGGCGCCATCCCTCTACCTACAGATATGTGGTTGGATCGCACTGGCTGGCATAAGGCGCAAGGCCCAAACCCAGAAAACCCCGACGATTTTCTTTGCTTGTTTTCTCACCCTAGTTCGCCTAGATTCAAACGGTTTCTTTCCCAATCACTTGGATTCGATTAATCAACATAAGTACACACTAATATACTCAATAAAGCCCTCAAAACACTCACTTTTATCTCAAGAATCATCAAAACCCCAACCAAACAAGATTTAGTATAAAACTTCAAGAACACTTATCAAGAACTTAAATCTTTCAATCTTTATGGAAGAACTAGCATATGAAGTAATTTTTGGCATGTGGGTGAACAAAACCAACACTATGGAAACTTACATACCTCTTAGGGATCAAATCCTTGGCGAAAATCCGCAACGAAACTGAAGAATCTCGACGAATGCTTTGATCCTCTCTTCTTTTATCCTCTTTTCTCTTCTTTTCTCTTCTTGAACTTTCAACTAAAACCCTAGGCGTATATTAGTATTATAAAACTGAACCAAATCAGATTAGACCCCTAAAACCTTTTTAAAAATAGATTAAATCTGATTGGGTAAAGAAAAGACCAAAATACCCCTCACTATTTTTGGGTCACTTTTCTTAATTGGATAGCCTAACTTCAAAAGGGCATATCTAACTCATCCAAACTCTAAACTTATAAAACTAAGTGGCGTTGGAAAAATAATTCAAAGACCTTTCATTTGATATCTTATGGGCCACCTAACTCATCATGTGTACTGAAATTTATGGTTGTTTGAAGCTGACCCAAAACATAGAAGAACTTAGGAATGACTTAAATGAACTCTCTTTAGTTCTTCTTGGAACTCAAGGTGCTCTATCTAGTGACCTTAACACTTAAGAAATTTTAAATTCCTCGGAAAATCCTACTCACAACGAAGGATGGTTCGAGTCTTAGCTCAAAAAATTTCTGGGTTGTTACAATATATCCCCCTTGGGATCATTCGTGCTCGAATTATGGCTCGACTGTGTATGGAACGGTGTTACTCTTACCATTTCTTCCATACCAACTAGAATTTGCTTGCACTACTATTCGGAATTAACTAAGGGCTCGCATTCAGCTAGTTCTCATAGCAAAACTTCATCCTCCTCTTCCTTTTCATCATTATCACGATAGGGTCATTAAACTTCCTCTTTATAACATCACTCCATTACTAAAAGGACCTCTAAAAATATATCTCCCATACTCTTTGGAACTCATTACTATCTTATTCTCGAACACTTGACTTGATTTCTTATCTTGTCATCTCCCCCTTTAGGTCTATAGCTGACACTTGAATGCTATGTACCTATTCTATCATCTCTAAACTTTTCTACATCCTCTTTTACTGTAACTATCAGGAGAAGTTTATCTCATGACTACGGAACTCCCCATAAGCAAGTACTAAGCCATCTTTTTTAGGTGTTTCTTTTAACCTCTCATCCTTGGCTCTTATGGCTGCTTCATCTAACTCTTTTAGGAAAATAACACTTGTACCAACCTATCTCATATTCGCAGTTCAATTATACTATCTATGAACACATGCAAAATCATTATCTCAATTCTAACCTTGTCTGATTACATACCAGCTCGGTACACCTCTTAATGCTCTTGTTACTTTTATGACTTAGCCACACTTCACTGACCTTATCTAAAGGTTAGGGACTCTCACTTGTACCACTCATATTTATTGCAGCTAACATCTCAATTTCTCACCTACTCTACCTTAAGTCTACCATATAAAATCTCAAGACTAACATCATCACCCTTGTGTTGCCATTCTTTTGGTCATGACACTCATCTCAAATTCAAGCTTAATGTTTATTACTAAACCCGAATATCAATATGATTGCTCACCTACTATACTAACTCACCACTACTATGCACAAATTTTAGAAACACCCATCCACTAGGACCCTATGGCAAGTAGTCAATCCTTACCTCTCAGTCTCCAAACTCACAAATTACCATCACATTCCACTTCACAACTTAAGTACTACTTACTCATTTTGTGCGCATTATCTCTCAAATAGTTCTATCATCCTTTGAATACTATGGAACTCCCCCCTTTATAGTTCATAAACCTAGCTTCGGTCTATCACCTCATGAATATTCTGCTTTTTTATTCCACACATACATTTCTTCTACTCTAAAATGATGACACATTGATATCAACTCTATTCTAGTTAACCATATACTATATCTCATCATGACTAATAACTATTCCTCTTATCACAAAATCTTCTACAACCTTACTATTCCTTACTTGATTCATAAAGGAACTCATCACTTATAATTGACTGGGTGCACAATTGAAATAACATAATCTGCCCCATCACTATCTCTTTCCATTAGATTACTAAACCTCTGCATATTATTCTCTTGACTTAAGGGCACTCTTTACTACTATTCCTTACTTGATTCATAAAGGAACTCATCACTTATAATTGACTGGGTGCACAATTGAAATAACATAATCTGCCCCATCACTATCTCTTTCCATTAGATTACTAAACCTCTGCATATTATTCTCTTGACTTAAGGGCACTCTTTACTACTATTCCTTACTTGATTCATAAAGGAACTCATCACTTATAATTGACTGGGTGCACAATTGAAATAACATAATCTGCCCCATCACTATCTCTTTCCATTAGATTACTAAACCTCTGCATATTATTCTCTTGACTTAAGGGCACTCTTTACTACTATTCCTTACTTGATTCATAAAGGAACTCATCACTTATAATTGACTGGGTGCACAATTGAAATAACATAATCTGCCCCATCACTATCTCTTTCCATTAGATTACTAAACCTCTGCATATTATTCTCTTGACTTAAGGGCACTCTTTACTACTA
>JAJOOF010007551.1:0-23719 GCA_029582545.1 Solanum lignicaule | reverse complement strand
GATAAATCAGTTTCTAGCCATTTCGACCTTCGTGCATGGTGCACGGTCGACCAAGGATATGACGAGAAGAAGTTGTTGGATAAAATTTTCAATCAAGTTAGTGACTCAGATTCAAAATTGAGTGAGAATATTGATGTTGCTGATAAGCTACGGAAACAACTGTATGGAAAGCGGTATCTTATTGTCTTAGATGACGTGTGGGATACTACTACATGGGATGAGTTAACAAGACCTTTTCCAGAAGTTGAGAAAGGAAGTAGAATTATTTTGACAACTCGAAAAATGGAAGTGGCTTTGCATGGAAAGGTCTACACTGCTCCTCTTAATCTTCGATTGCTAAGATCAGAAGAAAGTTGGGAGTTATTAGTGAAAAGGGCATTTGGAAATGAGAGTTGCCCTGATGAACTATTGGATGTTGGTAAAGAAATAGCCGAAAATTGTAAAGGGCTTCCTTTGGTGGTGGATCTGATTTCTGGAGTCATTGCTGGGAGGGAAAAGAAAAAGAGTGTGTGGCTTGAAGTTGTAAATAATTTGCATTCCTTTATTTTGAAGAATGAAGTGGAAGTGATGAAAGTTATAGAAATAAGCTTTGACCACTTACCTGATCACCTGAAGCCATGCTTGCTTTACTTTGCAAGTAGGCCGAAGGACAAAGAATTGACAATCTATGAGTTGAAAGGTGTATGGGGTGCTGAAGGGTTTGTGGAAAAGACAGAAATGAAGAGTATGGAAGAAGTGGTGAAGATTTATTTGGATGGTTTAATTTCCAGTAGCTTGGTAATTTGTTTCAATGAGATAGGTGATAACCCGACTTACCAAGTTCATGATCTTGTGCATGACTATTGTTTGATAAAAGCAAGAGAGGAAAAGTTCTTTGATTTGATAAGTTCAAGTGCTCCGTCAGATTTGTTGCCTCGTCAAATTACCATTGATTATGATGATGATGAGGAGCACTTTGGGCTTAATTTTGACCTGTTCGGTTCAAATAAGAAAAGGCATTCTGGTAAACACCTCTATTCTTTGAGGATAAATGGAGACAAGATGGACGATTGTCTCTCTGATACATTTCACCTAAGACACTTGAGGCTTCTTAGAGTGTTGTACCTGGGTCCCTCTTTTATCATGGTTAAAGATACTTTGCTGAATGAAATATGCATGTTGAATCATTTGAGGTACTTAAGAATTGGGACAGAAGTTAAATCTCTGCCTTTGTCTTTCTCAAACCTCTGGAATCTAGAATTCCTGCGGGTGGATAACAAAGAATCAACCTTGATACTATTACCGAGAATTTGGGATCTTGTAAAATTGCGACTGGTGGCCATGAATGCTTGTTCTTTCTTTGGTATGGATGCAGATGAATCAATACTGATAGCAGAGGACACAAAGTTAGAGAAGTTGACATTATTAGGGCAACTCGTGCTTTCCTATTCGAAAGATACAGAGGATATTTTTAGAAGGTTTCCCAATCTTCAAGTGCTTCAGTTTGAACTCAAGGAGTCATGGGATTATTCAACAGAGCATTATTGGTTCCCGAAATTGGATTTCCTAACTGAACTAGAAGAACTCAATGTAGGTTTTGAAAGTTCAAACACAAATGACAGTGGGTCCTCTGCAGCCATATATCGGCCATGGGATTTTCACTTCCCTTCGAATTTGAAAAGATTGTCGTTCAGTGAGTTTCCTCTGACATCCGATTCACTATCAACAATAGCGAGACTGCCCAACCTTGAAGAGTTGTTCCTTTATGGTACAATCATCCATGGGGAAGAATGGAACATGGGGGAGGAAGACACCTTTGAGAATCTCAAATTTTTGAACTTGCATCAACCGACTCTTTCCAAGTGGGAGGTTGGAGAGGAATCCTTTCCCAATCTTGAGAAATTAAAACTGAGGGAATGTCGTAAGCTTGACGAGATTCCGCCTAGTTTTGGGGATATTTATTCATTGAAAATTATCAAACTTGTAAAGAGCCCTCAACTTGAAGATTCTGCTCTCAAGATTAAGGAATACGCTGAAGATATGAGGGGAGGGGACGAGCTTCAGATCCTTGGCCAGAAGAATATCCCGTTATTTAAGTAGCATTATATGTGAACCGGTTCTTCTCTATTCTTTTGCTGTTCTAATTCTTGTTAAAAGATGTCTACAATGTGTTTAATGAAAGTCTCAACTGAACTGTCTGTTTGTGAATACTAAGTAGAAATATTTGAGAAATATATTTGAAGAGTTTAACAGTACTAAATTTTTCCAACAAAAGTGTCGACATAGAGCTTTCAAAATTCAAATCAACGTATCCATTTGCTAGTTGAAGTATTTCTTTTTCCAATTACTTTGACCAGTTTAATTTTATTTGCAGATCACATGTAAAGAAGATGGTTACAATTCTTTTATTCTGTTGTGGTGAATATGTATTCCAAGAGTTGCTACCCTTCAACTCTCTGCTATGATGGGAAAGAACACAAAAGGTTCGCAACCTCTGTTCTATATGAAAGTTGTCCTATATCTCAGCTTAACTTTTGTATAGTTTTGAGACTCGATACAGTAACTGCATTTGTAATAAAATAGAAAAACTTGTCATGGTTATCATTCATGAGTACTGCTGTCCTTATAGGTGAAAAAAGTTTTAATCTTTGCATCTGAATGTGCAAGATTATCGGTCTTGAGGAGATAGCTAACTATTGTAAGGACTTAATAAGGGTATTTCCATATGCGCAAGAACTGAATGTATCCTTGACAGAGCTATCTCAGCTGGCTCCACTTGGTTCTATACTTGTGCTGCCAAATGACAAATGCCCCCTTGGTTACTATTGCAAGGAACTGGTTTAACTTGATTCGGTTTCATTTGTGTTTACTCAAGCCTCAAACTCCTGATTACCTAATTTTTTTGCTCAAGCCCCTTGTGTAGTTTTAGCATGCTGGTTGTAGTCAACGGAAGATGGGAGCTAAAGGTTATTGAAGAAGGCTTTTGAAGCTCAGACACCATCAATTTCGCCCTTGACCGAGGGATTAGAAGTAACAAATACTATTATGTTTTTGGATGGGTAATATTATGAGCATGTTCAATTTGTTCCTCTGATGAAAATGGTGTTAGTTAATTATCTAACCCTTGGACTGCTCGATACTGGTTTTGGGGCCATCACTCCCCACCGCAAGGGATTGCAAGTTTGCAATGACTTTCCCTTATGTGTATCAAGTCTTTACTTTTGAGAAAATATCAAGTGTATGCCATGACCCTTACAATTACATTATGCAAATGGAATTCAAATCTTTTGGAATTTCTTAGAAATAAACAAGCAGAGTATAAGTGGGTGTTTGAACATTAAAAATGTGAAATCAGAGAAAAAAAAAAAAAGACGAGGTTGAAAAATGGTATATGGAAATTGGCCAACTGATGTTTGGACATGAATATAACTTGGCACCCAACAGTGTGATCTAATGGTCCATGAAGTGACTTAGAAATAATTGTAGGTTACGAGGAGGAGACAAACTTGATACTTAGATAGCTCACCAGTGGATCAACAGATCTAGATGTCATTTCGATCACTGGTATGCCGGGTTCAGGTAAAACTACTTTGGCGTACAAAGTATACAATGATAAATCAATTTCTAGCCATTTCGACCTTCGTGCATGGTGCACGGTCGACCAAGGATATGATGAGAAGAAGTTGTTGGATAAAATTTTCAATCAAGTTAGTGACTCAGATTCAAAATTGAGTTTGCTGATAAGCTACGGAAACAACTGTATGGAAAGAGGTATCTTATTGTCTTAGATGACGTGTGGGATACTACTACATGGGATGAGTTGACAAGACCTTTTCCTGAAGCTCAGAAAGGTAGTAGAATTATTTTGACAACTCGAGAAAAGGAAGTGGCTTTGCTTGGAAAGCTCTACACCGCTCCTCTTAATCTTCGATTGCTAAGATCAGAAGAAAGTTGGGAGTTATTAGAGAAAAGGGCATTTGGAAACGAGAGTTGCCCTAATGAACTATTGGATGTTGGAAAAGAAATAGCCGAAAATTGTAAAGGGCTTCCTTTGGTGGTGGATCTGATTGAAGTTGTAAATAATTTGCATTCCTTTATTTTGAAGAATGAAGTGGATGTGATGAAAGTTATAAAAATAAGTTATGACCACTTACCTGATCACCTGAAGCCATGCTTGCTTTATCCAAATGTCTTGTATTTTCCAACTGGTAGCATTAACAATATCAACTTAATTTCTTAAAGGTGAAACCATCCTAGTTACTCTAATTCTTTTCCAATTTTCAATACACTCTCAATTTTAATCATTAGTATCTTCTTTACTGCGGGTGGTATAGGATTGATGAGCTTAAGAAAGAGACATTTGTTTCAAAAATACACTTTGATTCATTCAAGGTGATCGATGTCTTGGTAGACAAACACGAATAGAACATAACTTATGAGGTGAAGTTCGAGCAGTCACCACATAGTAGGTGACAAACGCGATGATTTCAAACTCAAACTTGTGTTCAAAATGAAGAGAAGAATTTTTATTTTTGATCAAGACTCTGGTTACCCAAATCTCAACTGAAATAATCTGAGTTTTTTTTTTAGCCAAAATTATCACTTATGTATAGAGAATGGGTCCATTTTGAGCCTTCAAATATAATATTTAGTCCCTTGAGTTTGTTAGTGTGGTCACTTTGGTCTAAATAATAAAATGAGAACAAACAAAAATATACTCGGTTCCATTTTTGTTTAGAAATTAGATAAATATGCGCTAATTCTGATTTCATTGTTAAGTGGTATTAGAAATGGAAAGCAAATGACCTTACTGTATTGATGTCTATTAATTGATGCCTTTCAAGTTCATCGTTAGACAATTGTTGAATAAACAATGATCTCATTGCCCATGTGAAGACGTAATACCAACTTATCATGAAGCATTCAAACAAAACAGCAGAATTAACAATTGAATAACAAGACTAATAAAGATGATAAATAATTCTAAAGTCAATGAGTAATTGTATTTTAATAATCTTGGAATTATTGTAAATCCAGATCTACCTACCTATTTCATACTTCTTTCAACTGCAATTCATTTAGCAAACAATTATTTCTCAAACAAGCTAAGGGCATCTATTGCTAAACTTCAGACCCTGAAAAGGTAAGTTAATTCATCTTCAAAGTTTCTTGTTTTCTCTATTTTCTACCATGAATTTCAATATTTCATTATGACTTAAGAGATAGAATAGGAAGATTTTATTGACAACATAATAGCATGATGCATGGGTCCGGGGTTGTTTACAAAATGATCCCTTATGTTTGAAAATATCTCTTAAACACTCTTCTTCTAAGTTGTTTTGATCCGTTAAAATTAAGCACTTTAAGACTTGGTAAAATATTTAACAGTAAGATCTAAGGGGAACTATATATGAAAAACAAGAAGCATCAGGAGTGTCCTGTAAACAAAGCAGCCTCCCTCGTGCACAAAACATCCAATGTTAGTAGGGTTCGTGGATGGATCGCACTATAGAAACATTACTGGCTTCTTTCACGGCTCAAATCCATGGTCTATAGGTAATTATATGGAGACAACTTTACTGTTGCTCGTAGGCTCCCGTCAAATCTCATAAACCACAACACCAAAGTTGCATCAGACATCATCTTTATTCCCAAGCTATAATATGTATATTAGGTAGACGTACATATTTTCAAAATTGATTAAGAAGATGATGGTTATTAAAAAGACTTGAAAAGTCAATGGATTGTATTTTAATCTTGGGATTAGTTGTCAATCTCTATTTGTCGGCCATTGAGTTTTGTACATCATTAGTAGTTTTTCATCATTTTAGCAACTTATGAAAATTCATTTTATCTAATATAAAAACATATTTTAATAACATTAACATATTGGAGTAATTAAAATCTTAATGTCCTAAGAGAAAATACTTTGTGTTAGACAAAATGACCTAAGCTTATGATTGTTCATTTTTCTAAACATTTTTCTCATAATTTAAGGTTTTTTTTTAGTGATAATAGCATATTTCTAAAGATTAAAATAGTTAAAAAGTAACATTAAGCAATTAAATAGAGACTAATATATATAATAAATAATACCAATAAAGAATATAATATGAGATTTAGTAATATTATTTGATAACTAGGTAAAAATCCGCGCTTCGCGCAGGCATAAATAATCTTTCTAAGCTTTTGAACAACCTTTCCAATAATCGACTGTTACAAGAAAAAAAAAGAGTTAATTTTAGTAGGTTTTAAAAACATTTCAACAGAAATTAAATGATTTGACATAATCACATATTTCAATAATTGTAAATATATAATGAATGATTAAAAATATCTTGATATCTAATCATTTTTATCTTTTACATAATTTATCATAATATATGTTTGATGATATAATTGTCTTGTTAAAATTGAGTGATGTTTTTATGTAGTGATTAGACATCACTTTTCTTTTCTTTTTTTGTACATGAAAATTATAGAATCTGATAATTTTATGGTTAGAATAACTCCTTATGAAAAAAAAATTATATGAAAGTTTTCGATAATCAATATTAGTTATAAATAAGTTAAGACCGTTAAAAATGAACACCACAACAACATAAATACATTTTTTTAGAGACAATCTACTTGTCTGGGGTCAAACGTTCACCACTTTTCGTTATTGTTACTTTGTTACTCTAACAAAATTTATAGAAGGAGAAAAATAAATTTGAAACGACAGCAAAATAATATTGTTGACCCTTTTAGAAATTAATTCTTCATTAAACTGTTGCTCTGAAGGTCCTTCTAGATGCTCCATCAATGCAACTTTACGACTTTTTCAGAAATATGTATGTATAATTTTTGCATTATGAAAGTACAAGTAGATCAAAATGTTGGATTCTATACACTCATGTTAAAGAAATATTCTCGAACATTAAAAAATTAAAAATGAGTCTGACCTAGATAACTCAAACGCTCAGCAATGACTTGGGACATGAAGGACAACAAATCTATGTTAATGAACATATTTTTTGTAGCTTAAGTTATTACATTTATTTAGAGCAGGTTTTGTTTCATATTCTTCAAATTAAGCTTGTCGAAAATAGTTATAACTCACACCAAAAATATTTAGAAGAGTCGAATGAGAAGGAAAAAAAGAAAAACATTCAAAGGCCGAAAGCTTTGTCCAAGTGAGATCATATACATACCAAACAAAAAATAATCAATACAATTTTAAGGAGACAACAAAACAGCGAGAAAAAGCATACATTAAAGGGAGTAAAGTATGAGATATCCAATGATGATAACAAATCATTCTAATCAGAAAAGTTCCTATGTTTTGAAATATCATACCTCAAAAAATTGACCAACACTTCAATCAAATTTCAATCCTTAAAGTATTCATAATATCCACCGATAAAATTTAGTAAAAATAGATAACAACATAAAACCAAAAAATATTGGCATGCAAAGTTACTAACTCTCAGAGAATTTTCTAAAGAACACAAAATCTCATCCTTGTATGTGAAGGAATGATGTTGTTGATGAAGAAATTAGAGATTTGTAAGGTTTTTTTTTTAATTGTACCTTCAACAATTCCAATAGAGAAAACTTACTTGAATACTCAATTAATATTTGTTATTTAATCTGTACTAACAAATACTTATAACAATAATTTTGCAGAAACATAAACAACAAAGTTTGAAGCATGTACTCAAAAATAACAATTAATAATATAAGCATAAAATAATGACTGTAGAAAACATACCAGGATCATAACAATAGAATAAAACATAATGAAAAAGTTACAACCCTTCGAAAAGGTCACAACCTTTCATAAAAGTCCCAACGCTTCATAATCATTGCAACTTTTCATAAAAGGAGAAGACTACTTTTGAAAATAAAATAAATTAAAAGGGAATTCTAGTTTGTGGTGGCGCCACGTAGGCGGGTCTAGGGTTCTGTTTTATATATATACTAGGTAAATTACCCGTGCTTCGCTCGAGATTGAACTCTTTTATTAAGCTTACATAAGATTATTCAGTAATATCTGTATTTTCGATACATACTCTACATTGTCAATAAAATTTTATCTCAAGGCAAAGCATTCCTCCGAAATTTTAAAGTGCTATATTAATAACATAAGCATAAACTAATGACTGTAAAAAAAAATACCAGGATCTGCGTAACAATAGAATGAAACATAAATGAAAAAATTGAGCCCACTGAATGCACAGTGTTCCCTTAAGGAAATTATTCGTCTCTAGTACCCGATGTTTAAAGGAATAGATCCTCTCAGGATAGAACGATTCTATTCACCAGTGTATTGATACAAATACAATGGTGTAGTAAGCCACTCAACAGGAGCAAAGTACACAAATATTTATTTGTGCAGAAGAAGAAGAAGAAGTTCCGAATTTTCGTTGTTTTAAAATGAGAGGAAATCCCTCTATTTATAGACAACAAATGGTAGTGTCAACAAATGTTTATTGTGATTTATCGGAAAGGTCACAACTCTTTGAAAAAGTTTCAACCCTACGAAAAGGTAACAACTTTTAATAAAAGTCACAACTTTTCATAAAAGTCGCAACTCTTCATAAAAGTCACAACTTTTCGTAAAATTCACAACTTTTCATTAAAGTCGCAACCCTTCATAAAAGACACAACTTTTCATAAAAGTCACAACTTTTCATGAAAGGGCAGACTAGTTTTGAAAATAAATAAAATTAAAAAGAAATCATGGTTTGTGGTGACGCCACGTAAGCGGTCCTAGAGTTCTCTTTTATATATATGATGATATAGATGATTATTTAAGATTTAATAATTAATTAGATATTTTTATAATATTTAGATTCAGTATAGAGATAAATTGGTAATGTAAATTTTACCTAACATTCTTTCCACCCTATTTGACATTATATTTCGCTATCTATAAATATCAATATTTTCACTCCATATATTTTAAATTTTTTTATTATAAATAATTAGGAGTTATAAAATAGAATTGAAGTGTCATCGTACTGCTTATCTCTGAGAGATCTGAAAATCTTTGCCATAAGTATCAATTTTATTTTTTTAGGACTTTTGTACATGTCTTTTCTATAAGAATCTTTCTCATTATAATTGGATGAACTGTAAATTATTCAATATTTTAAATTAGTTAATCATATCAATATATCTAAGCATTTGATGTATAATTAAGATAGAGGAACGTCTCCCGTTCTTAGAAGAAATGATATCTCCGAGGAAAATGTGGATGTTTTAATTTAGATGCCTGGACAAATGTTTGCACTAATGTTATCTTAATTTTTTTATTAACATTATATTACTCATAAAACAAATTAATTTGTTTATTTTTAAAGATCAATTACTTATCGACTTGTAAAAAGAAAGACTAATAAGCTCTTTGATGATTATTCTTTTCGTTTCATACTCCTTAAATTCTTTAATTTTTAAGCAAATTCATATTGATTCAATTACCTCTATTCTTTTTTGGCATAATACATAAATGTGCCCCTTAACTTGACCTCATTTTACGTTTATGTCTTCCAACTTTGGATATGCACAAGAAGACACTTAAACTTGTATAAAGTAGAACAAGTAAACACACGAATCCTACATGGCACAATACATTTTGTTGGGATAGTAAATTGATCTTGAAGTAGATGTTAGCTTCAATTTTAATTAGGTCATAACATTTTAATGTTGGACTCGTATGTCTGAAATTTGTAAATCATAACTTATCGTATTAATTCTTAAATATGTAATGATTAATTTTTCTGAAATCTATAAATCATAACTTATCGTATAACTTCTTAAATATGATCATTGTTTTGGATTTTTAAAATTCAATCAATTATTGTTAGGAAGACTATTTTCTTTCTTAGTATTTTGATGTCTGCTTGTAGGACCCTATTTTCTCTCTCAAGGATGCCTTTAACTGTTAATCATTAAATAAATTTCGTTAGATTTAGTGTTGTTTTCATCATTAATAAGGAATATGAAATGTTGAAATACCAATAATTAACTAAAACTTTTTGTTATAAAGAATATACCATGAAAGTCCCAAAAATTATATCGATCTTACACTATTAGAAATAAATACATAATAGCTGGAATTTGCTAGCTGCTTCCTTGAGAGTACTTGAGGCCAAGTTAAAAGACATATTTACGTATTATGCCTTTTGACTTTTTATGCTTCTTTTCTTCTTGTATTCTTTTTTCTACAATGTGTTTGATCAAAGTCCCGATTGAACTATTAAGTAGATCATATGATCCTTCCAACTCTTAGCAGACGAGGTTACTAAAATAACAAACAACCAAAGCAGTTTAGAGAGATCACTTTTTTTCCACGGGGTTTTTCTAGTAAGATTTTAACTAGACACATTATCTATTGATGGACATCAGTGTTGTAAAATATCATACTAAATATATGTTGAGTTACTTTGGTTTGCTCATTATTATTGAACATTGCTTTCACATAGTGAGTTAGTATCATTGTTTGTTAGACGACACTATACAAATTCAATTGTTACTCTGGGTAAACAAGCCAATAGTACAACTTAAATAAAACCTTACTAAATTAATATAGTTGAGACTATGAAATATTATTATTTTGTAGAGATATTATTTAATCGATAAATTAATAATTATTAATTTAAAGAGTGTTTTGAGGTTCAACCTTGTGATACTGGGATAATACGAGCTTGCAAGATGTATTATCGCAACATATTTTATTGTAGGATATTAAAAGGTTATAAAGTGGGACAAACTAAACCAGAAAAGATTAATGTTTTGGATGCTATCAAGTTTGCAATCTCAGCTTGGATGACAATTGTTCAACAAGAGACAAAAGCAAATTATTTTCGACACTGCAAAATTTGTTCGGAAGATGAAATCTCAAAGAATTTGAATGAACCCACTTGTGAAAATGTCATTCATAAACTTGAGGTCATAATTAATGTTCTCGGTTACCCCATTAAAATGGACGTCAATAACCTATTGAATTACTCAGGTGCAAATGATACACTTATCGCATCTAAAAATCTTCACAATTTTATGGTGCAGTTCGAAAAGACAACACTGAAACTTTTGGATGCAATAAGAAAATATTGTAGAGATGAACTTCAACTAGATTTAGAGTTTAACAAAAAACAATACACAATAAAATCATATTTCACTAATAACTTGTCTTAGATATATTTATACTTTTAAATAATTATTAATTTATAATATTAATGGGATCATATATTTATGTAGGAGTCTTCTGAAAATATATTATCTTATTATTTTATCAAAATAAGTAATTTTTTCCATTGGCCCAAGTTGGGATAGAAGAAAAATATGATCTTAGAGAGATTTTTAATTTATCAGTATTAATTTAGTGAAATTTTACTTAGTTCATCCTTTCAGCTATTAATATTTTCAGTTGAGAATGAATGCCTGTGTCCCAATGTCAGCTGACTGACTGACTGACTTGTTGAAACATATTTTTTTGTGATTTTCTTACTATCTTCTCTTCCACACAAATCTTACCAACCTAATAGATACTTTGTTGGAAGGACTATAGTCATACACACAACCTAATATATCTTCTGTTATCAGATTTTTTCATCAACTGAAAAGGTTTAAACTTGGTATCTACATCAGATCCGGAGAATTTGGAAGGCACTGTCATGGAAAGAAGCAACTTAGAGGTATGTCATACAATACTTATATTTACTTGGATCATTAGTATCTTATTATAATACATGATCAAAATTCCAAGGTAAAAAAATAAAATAAAATAATGCACGTAGATTCTCAAGTTAATTTCACCCATGATCAAAGGTATGTAATATGGCAGAATGAAACATGAAAAATAACTAAAAGAGAAACAGGACGTCCAATAGAATCATAATCATAACATAGGAGGGAACGCGAGTGACATATGAGTATAAAAGGGGAACCATAAAAATGATCATAATATGCTGGAAGAAAGAGAGGAAGAGGAAGCACACGACTCGTCAGTACATAGGATAACACATTGTATGGTAGAAATATGGCTTTGTAAATTTGATAGGACTAGGAGAATAACATTTGGTCTTTTGGCAGGTGTCATTTTCTGCTCTTCGCAAGGACGTTGCCAATGTTCTGGATTTCATGGAGAGATTAAAGAATGAAGAAGATCAAAAGGCTGTTGATGTGGATCTAATTGAAAAGCTGAAATTGAAGCTCATATTTATTTGTACATATGTCCAGCTTTCTTATTCCGATTTTGAGCAGTTTGAAGATATAATGACTAGAAAAAGACAAGAGGTTGAGAATCTGCTTCAACCAATTTTGGATGATGATGGCAAAGACGTCGGGTGTAAATATGTCCTTACTAGCCTCGCCGGTAATATGGATGACTGTATCAGCTTGTATCATCGTTCTAAATCAGATGCCACCATGATGGATAAGCAATTGGACTTCCTCTTCTTGAATCTCTATCATCTATCCAAGCATCGTGCTGAAAAGATGTTTCCTGGAGTGACTCAATATGAGGTTCTTCAAAATGTATGTGGCAACTTTAGAGATTTCCATGGGTTGATAGTGAATGGTTGCATTAAACATGAGAAGGTTGAGAATGTCTTACCTCTGTTTCAACTGATGGCTGAGAGAGTAGGACACTTCCTTTGGGAGGATCATACTGATGAAGACTCTCAACTCTCCGAGCTAGATGAGAATGATCAGACTGATGAAGACAAAGATGATCAGACTGATGAAGACAAGGATGATCAGACTGATGAAGACTCTCAACTCTCCGAGCTAGATGAGAATGATCAGACTGATGAAAATGCTCAACTCTCCGAGCTAGATGAGGATGATCAGAATGATGGAAACTCTCGACTCTTCAAGCTAGCACATCTACTCTTGAAGATTGTTCCAACTGAACTGGAAGTTATTCACATATGTTATACAAATTTGAAAGCTTCAACTTCAGCAGAAATTGAACGCTTCATTAAGCAGCTCCTGGAAACCTCTCCGGACATTCTTCGGGAATATCTTATTCATCTTCAACAGCACATGATAACTGTTATTACCCCTAGCACTTTAGGGGCTCGAAACATTCATGTCATGATTGAGTTCCTATTAATTATTCTTTTTGATATGCCCAAGGACTTTATTCATCATGACAAATTATTTGATCTTTTGGCATTTGTTGGAGCACTTATCAAAGAGGTATCAACTCTTGTTTGCGACTTAGAAGATAAATTAAGGAATAAAGAGAGTACCGACGAGACAAATCGTGCAACCCTAAAGTTACTGGAAAATATTGAACTCCTCAAGGAAGATCTCAAACATGTTTATCTGAAAGTCCCGGATTCATCTCAATGTTGCTTCCCCATGAGTGATGGACCGCTCTTCATGCATCTGCTGCACATACACTTAAATGATTTGTTAGATTCCAATGCTTATTCAATTTCTTTGATAAGGGAAGAAATTGAGCTGGTGAAAGAAGACTTGGAATTCATAAGATCTTTTTTCGCGAATATTGAACAAGGATTGTATAAAGATCTCTGGGCACATGTTGTAAATGTGGCATATGAGGCAAACGATGTCATTGATTCAATTATTGTTCGAGATAATGGTCTTTTACATCTTATTTTCTCACTTCCCATTACCATAAAGAAGATCAAGCTTATCAAAGAAGAGGTCTCCGATTTACATGAGAAGATTCCCAAGGAGAGAGGTCTTGTTGTTGTAAACTCTCCCAAGAAGCCAGTTGAGAGCAAATCATTGACAACTGATAAAATAATTGTAGGTTTTGAGGAGGAGACGAACTGGATAATGAGAAAGCTCACCAGTGGACCGGCAGATCTAGATGTCATTTCGATTACTGGTATGCCGGGTTCGGGTAAAACTACTTTGGCGTACAAAGTATACAAAGATAAATCAATTTCAAGTCATTTTGACCTTCGTGCATGGTGCACAGTCGACCAAGAACATGACGAGAAGAAGTTGTTGGGTACAATTTTTAATCAAGTTAGTGATTCAGATTCAAAATTGAGTGAGAATACTGATGTTGCTGATAAGCTACGGCGACAACTGTATGGAAAGAGGTATCTTATTGTCTTAGATGACGTGTGGGATACTACTATATTGGATGAGTTAACAAGACCTTTTCCAGATGTTAAGAAAGGAAGCAGAATTATATTGACGACTCGAGAAAAGAAAGTGGCTTTGCATGGAAAGCTCTACACTGCTCCTCTTAAACTTCGATTGCTAAGATCAGAAGAATGTTGGGAGTTATTAGAGAAAAGGGCATTTGGAAACGAGAATTGCCCTGATGAACTCTTGGATGTTGGTAGAGAAATAGCCGAAAATTGTAAAGGGCTTCCTTTGGTGGCTGATCTAATTGCTGGAGTCATTTCTGGGAGGGAAAAGAAAAGGACTGCGTGGCTTGAAGTTCAAAATAATTTGAGTTCTTTTATTTTGAACAGTGAAGTGGAAGTGATGAAAGTTATAGAATTAAGTTATGACCATTTGCCACATCACCTGAAGCCATGCTTTCTTTACCTTGCAAATCTTCCAAAGGACAGGGCACTGACAATCTCTGTGTTGAAAGTTGTATGGAGTGCTGAAGGACTTGTGGAACAGACAGAGATGAAGAGTGTGGAAGAAGTGATGGATGTTTATATGGATAACTTAATTTCCAGTAGCTTGGTAATTCTTTTCAATGAGATAGGTGAACGGCCGAGTTGGCAACTTCATGATCTTGTGCATGACTTTTGTTTGATAAAAGCAAGAGAGGAAAATTTGTTTGGCCAGATAAGTTCAATTACATTATCTTCTTCTTCAGATTTGATGCCACGTAGAGTTTATTATAAGAAAAGGTGTTCTGGTAAACACGCGTATTCTTTGACCATATATGGAGACAAGCTGGCCGATAGTGTTCCTGAAATATTTCATCTAAGACACTTGAGGCTTCTTAGATACTTGGACCTGGATCCCCATTTTATCAAGGTGAAAGATTCTTTGCTGAATGAAATATGCATGTTGAATCATTTGAGGTACTTACACATTGGGACAAAAGTTAAATCTCTGCCTGCGTCTTTCTCAAACCTCTGGAATCTAGAAACACTCTTGGTGCTTAATGAAGGATCAACCTTGGTACTATTACCGAGAATTTGGGATCTTGTAAAGTTGCAATTTCTGCACACGACAGCTTGTAATTTCTTTGATTTGGATGCAGATGAATCAATAGTGATAGCAGAGGACACAAAGTTAGAGAAGTTGAGATATTTACACAAACTCGTGCTTTCCTGTTCGAAAGATACAGAGGATATTTTCAAAAGGTTTCCCAATCTTCAAGAGCTTTTCTTTGAACTCAAGGAATCATGGGATTATTCAACAGAAAAATATTGGTTCCCAAAATTGGATTGTCTAACTGAACTAGAAAAACTCACTGTAAGTTTTACAAGTTCAAACAGAAACGACAGTGCGATAAATCGGCCATGGGATTTTTACTTCCCTTTGAATCTGAAAAGATTGTGGCTGCTTGGTTTTCCTCTGACATCCAATTCACTATCAACAATAGCGAGACTGCCCAACCTTGAAGAGTTGATCCTTTATCGTACAATCATCCATGGTGAAGAATGGAACATGGGGGAGGAAGACACATTTGAGAATCTCAAATTTTTGAAGTTGCGTCAAGTGACTCTTTCCAAGTGGAAGGTTGGAGAGGAACCCTTTTCCAAGCTTGAGAAATTAGAACTGGATGGATGTCGTAAGCTTGAGGAGATTCCGCCTAGTTTTGGGGATATTTATTCATTAAAAATCATCAAACTTGTAGAGTGCCCTCAACTTGAAGATTCCGCTATGCAGATTAAGAAATATGCTGAAGATATGAGGGCAGGAGACGAGCTTCAAGTCATTGTTATTTAAGTGAACAGGTTCTTCTCCATTCTTTTGCAAATGTTAAATGATGTCTACAATGTGTTTGATCAAAGTGTCAACTGAAACTAAGTAGAAACTCAAACTTCTTCTCTTTTTTTGGGGATAATGTTTTGTAAGCGCCATTTGATCAATATATCAAAAATGATTTTTTATATGTCTGACAATATCTGCAGAGTTGTGAGATTTACCGTCTAGTTTTGGAGATATTTATTCATTAAGAATTATCACAGTTGAATGACAGGACAAGACAGTTTCAGATTATGTGAGTACAGATGAATTTATTTTGTGTTCCAATATTTGTTCTTTCAAATTATTTGCATATCATGTGTTTACTCTTCAAGTCAAGACTCTCTGTACTAAATGAAAGTTATTCTATATCTCAGCTTTTTCAAGATTTTGTAAATATTTCAAGATATACATTTGTGGCTAATTCTTTGGTGCTTCTGATATACAAATTTGACATTGTGGATTCACTTTGAACATAACAGATGGAAAAAAAAAAACTGTTACAAATATGTGTGTTTTTCTGATTAATTCAGTCGTTTACAGTTTTTGTGAGTCCCTACTTATGGTACCTGTTGCTCCCAATAAGCACACACAAGTGTACGCGGTCGCGCAAGTAATATAGTGGCTCTTCTAAACGTTCAACAAATGGGATTTCCAGCACTCAAATGAATGAAAGGTTCATATAAATCTTCAAAGAGAATTACAAAAATACATGACCAAAAGTACATTAACAGAAGAACAAGTCACTAGAGAAAGTTAAACTGATACATAATGATACAAAATAGGATACACAGTTGAACATGCCCCTCCATCACAAAATACAATAGGTGTCCTTACTGATATAGCACAACAACAAGAGTTTAAACTCATTATTTGTAATTAATTGTTGCGAAGTCGCTCAACAAAGGGTCAAATCACTTCACTGCAACTACACAAGGCTCAAGCAAGTAAGCGCGGGTGAAAGATTAACATAGAAGAAGAAGCCAGAGAGCAATTCCCGGGAGTCAATGCTGCTTCTTCATCAATAATCCAAGCAAAACCAGGAGTGTCAAACCTCCTTCAGATTGAACTCAAGGAATCATGGGATTATTCAACAGAGCAATATTGGTTCCCGAAATTGGATTTCCTAACTGAACTAGAAGACCTCACTGTAGATTTTGTTAGATCAAATACAAATGACAGTGGACCTTCTGTAGCGACAAATTGGCCATGGAATTTTCACTTCCCTTCGAGTTTGAAACGTTTTTAGCTGTGTAACTTTCCTCTGACATCCGATTCACTATCAACAATAGCGAGACTGCCCTGTTGAATATTTTTTGGTGGGAGACGACGCGCACTATCGATTTCTCACAACTTGAATTTTATTATATCAAAGTAAGGACCCGCTTCAGTCTTACAATCTTGATCACACTTGTTGCTTGCTTCAGCAACACTCTCTACTTGAGCACTCACTCTTGTTTGCTCTCTTACTTTCTTTCTTTTGATTTCTTTCTTGGTTGCTTACAACTCAAATGGACCACCTCTCTATTTATAGGAGGTGATGGAACAATCTAGCTAAACTTATTTTTCCACTATATTCTAGAATATTCCTACAACTACTTAATTCTAGAACTACCCTATCTAGAACATTTCTAGACTATTCTCTCTAGAATACTCATTCTAGAGATCTTCCATCAATTCTCTACAACTCTGGAATATTCTAGATTTTTCTTGATTTATCTTAAGTGAATAATTAAGTTGGTGATGAATTCTTAACACTCCCCCTCAATACCAACTTAATTTTTCCTTTGCGTCCATGAGCGATTCTTGCTCTGCAAGCATCACGACGTCCATGCCCTTTGAGAATCTCCTCCTTCATCGGATTATTCCGATCCCTACTCTTTGAAGCTTCTTCAAAGATAGTAGCATTTTTATTGTTAACCACCTCTGCTAATGTTGCATGTATATACTTGGCATTTGAGCATTTCAATCGTGTCTTCCTTCTTAGTTGAGGTTGCAGAGCTTCTTCGACTTTTTCTTGTAGCAGTTCTGGAGTTTCATGTACTCTTGTATTCCATGAATTCTCATTTTCTCCTTTTGAAAATATCTCTTCTGTATGTGTGCTATATTTTTCACATACCTCTTGTTCTTGTTCGGCCTCACTTCTTTGTCCTTATTCTTCAAGTTTATATTGTAGCTCTTGCTCCAGTTTCCTTGAATTTGGCAAGGAGACTTCGTTGTACCACCATCTTGGTGCTTCATCAAGTACCATATAAGTTGTCTCGGTTGGCATGACGTATATTGGTTCTAACCTTCTCCCTTCCATTATTGGTGTGCTTGTTGAAGGAAAATGTTTTTTTTGTGAAGCTTTGAACTCTTAAACTAATTCGAAGTTACTTGAATTATACGACGTTGTTGGATTATTGTAGCCTGGAGGGCAAGGACGTACGCAGAGGAAGCTCACCGAGTTTACGTGAACCCATGCTCCCCTCTCAGATCATATATAATAGTGTCAAAACCAATAAAACGGAGCGAGTGATATAAAGTGAGCAGAATATTGGAAGTATGATTAATTTTCTTATCTTTTTCCTATGTGGCAGACATGTGAGGAGGCCCCACTGTAATTGATTCATGCTTTTGCTTTCTTGACTTTTTGGAATAATAGTATGCATCATATTATTCCTCTGTTTATTTCCAGAATTTTGAGCTGTATAGATCAAATAACAAAGCAAGCAGAGGATATATAGTTTCATCAACTAAAAAGGTTAGCCAACTCATCTAATAGTTTGTTTCTTATTTGCTACTCTCTTTATCTATTGAAGTAAAATTATGGAAAAGTAAAAATGATGTAAGGAGAATGAAAGAACTTTGGTAGGTTAGTTGGATCTCACAAAGAGAAAGGGAAACAAAATGCAAGAGAAAGAGAGAGGGCTAAATACTTGCTCACCCCAGTGGTTTACAACAAATCAATAGAGGCATAACATTATCACTTAAATCGTAGTTAGTTAATGTATATTTTCACCTCATTAAATTATTACTTACCCATGATAAGTTTGGTATTTACATCCGGTAAGGGTGAATTCTTACCGGGTGAGAGGGAGGGGGTTAGTGGGAGCGAAGGGAATAGAAGCAGATCTTTCAGATTTTTTTTTCTAAGAAGACGAAAAATCCCCCTCACTAATGAAAATATATTACTATAAGCTATGAGAACATCTGGTGCGGGTGAATTCTTACCTAATAAAGTTTTTATGTACTTTTTATGCATCAGGTTTTGAGAACTTGAAAGGAAAAGTAGAATCATGGAAAAACGAAAAGATAATGAAGGAGAAATAGAGAAAGAAGAAGCAAACAACTCATTGGTATGTTATTTGATAGAGTAAACTGTAAAGTATTGAATTGTAGATATGTGGCTTTAAAATTTTGATATGTGTTATTTTGGCAGGTGTTATTTTCTGCTCTTCGCAAGGACATTGCCGATGTTCTGGATTTTCTAGAGACATTAAAGAATGAGGAAAATCAAAAAGCTCTTGATGTGGATCAAGTTGAAAAGCTAAAATTGGAGCTGGCATTTATTTGTACATACGTCCAGCTTTCTTATTCTGATTTGGAGCAGTTTGAAGATGTTAGGACAAGAGGTTGAGAATCTGCTTCGATCAATTTTGTATGATGTTGACAACAGCGTCGCATGTAAATACGACATGCATCATGTCCTTGCTAGCCTCAGGGATAATATCTATCATTGTATCAGCACACAACATCGTTCTAAATCAAGTGCCACCATGCTTGAGGAGCAGTTTGTTAGCGGAAACGTGAAAATAAAGAACAAGGAAGAACAACAATATTTAATGTGGTTCGGATCAAAATGATTCTACGTCCACCAAAGAACAACTGCACTAATATTTATTTCACTCTACAAAGAATACAAGTGAAATACTACAAGAGAGAGAACAACAAATACCTTAGAAGGTGAGAAGGCAAGTGAAAGGATGATATGGAAATGAATTAAGAGCTACCTATTTATAGGAATGAATTCATCCTATTGATGTCATCCATGACATCACTATGTGTCAAAATTGTCAAGGTTAAACATGTGAAACCATTTTATGGTTCACCTAAATTTAACCTACCAAGATACTATCTTGACTTTTATTTTGTACTAATTATCTTCCTACCAAATCTTCATATTAATTCATCTTCCACAAGAACCAAACCAACTCTTTCAATCTCCACCTTGGTTTGCGTTCCGAGCATGCGTATAAAACAACTCCGGCCAAAACTTCTAAACTTACTGGGCAATCCGTTGTAAGAAACAAGAAGAATCAAACCTTTGTTGAACATACTAGCTCCACCTAGTAGTTGTTCTCTCAGAGTTGCATCAATTGATGCATACTCCCGCCAAGTCCTTGCAGTGTGCAAACTTGGCAAGCGGGACTATCTTGGTCAACATGCTGTGGCGTTATCGTCTGTGATAACCTTCTCAACCTTGATAGCACCCTCTTCAATGACATCTCGAATGAAATGGAATCTGACATCAATGTGTTTGGTGCGCTTATGAAATCTTTGATTTTTAATCAAATGAATAGCACTTTGACTATCACATCTTAGAATTGATTCTAGCTGAACCAAACTCAATTCTGCCATCAAACCTTTCAACCAGATAGCTTCTTTCACTGCCTCCGTTGCTACCATATATTCTGCCTCTGTTGTAGACAAAGCGACAATCGACTATAAAGTCGATTTCCAACTAACGACACTGCCAACAAAAGTAAAGATGTATCCAGTTGTGGACCTCCTTCTATCAAGATCCCCTGCAAAGTCAGAATCTACATGATCGAGAATTGAAATACCTTCACTTTTTTGGAAGGTTAGGCCAACATCAGGAGCTCCTTTGAGATATCTCAATATCCACTTGACAGCTTCCCAATGCCTTTTTCCTGGATTTGCCATGTACCTGCTTACCACACTTACAGATTGGGAAATATCTGGACGTGTGCACACCATAGAATACATAATACTACCTATTGCGCTCGCATAAGAAACCTTTGACATATGTTCCACCTCATCCATAGACTGAGGCATTTGTAACTTTGAAAGCTTGAAATGAGAAGCTAACTGTGTACTTACTGGCTTGCTCATATGCATATTGAATCTCTCAAGAACTTTTTTGATGTACCTCTTCTGAGAAAGATGTACAACACCATTTTCTCTTGTAATCTCTATTCCAAGGATTTTCTTTGCAACTCCCAAATCCTTCATGTCAAATTCCTTGCTTAAAAATTTCTTCAAAATATTTATCTCTGTGATGTTGTTGGCAGCAATAAGCATATCATCAACACACAACAATAGATAAATCATAGAGTTACCAGACATCTTGTGGTACACACAACTATCAAATGCACTCCTCGAAAATTCATGTGTAGTCATGAATGCATCAAACCTCTTGTACCACTGTCTAGGGGATTGCTTCAAACCATACAAAGACTTCTTCAGTTGGCATACATGATCTTCTTTTCCTTCAGCTAGGAAACCTTCAGGTTGATACATATAGATTGTCTCTTCTAGATCACCATGTAAGAAAGTAGTTTTGACATCAAGCTGTTGAAGCTCTAAATCAAATTATGCAACCAATGCTAGTAACACGCGAATTGAGCTATGTTTCACGACTAGAGAGAAGATCTCATTGTAGTCAATTCCCTCCTTTTGGCTGAAACCTTTTGCAACCAATCTCGCCTTGAACCTAGCATCTTCCACTTCTAGAATACCTTCTTTCTTTCTGTAGACCCATTTGCATCCAATTGTCCTCTTCCCCTTTGGCCTTTTAACTAAGACCCATGTCTCATTTTTGTGAAGAGACTACATCTCTTCCATCATGGCTAACTGCCATTGTGCAACATCTTTTCAAGAAGTTGCTTCAACATACGAAGAGGGCTCGAGATCCTTAATCTCTTCTTCTGCAGCTACGAACGCATGTGCATTCAGATTTTCTTTCTCCATAAGACGTTCCAGTTTCCATATCTGCCTTTTGTCCTGTAACATCCGGCAAATTGAAATAACTAAGAAGAGGCTTAGCATTTGAAAATTTTCATTTTTGGAAAGGATTTGAAAATCTGGAAGATTTTGGCTAAGTATGGAAAATGTGAGTTTTTGGCCAACTTTGAGCAGTCATAACTTCCAGCTCAAGATGAGTTAGGAGTAGTTCCAGTTATGGTTGTGAAGCTTGTGGAATGATATTTCCAACGCCGCTGAGTTTGCTCAATTCCGAGTTCGTATGAGCGAGTTATGGCCATTGAAAGTTAGGCAGTTGGCAGGGAATCCGTCCGGAAAATTAAGGGCATTTTAGTCTTTTCCCTAGCCAATTCTTTTGGGATTATATTGTTGTATAGGGCTGATCCTTGGATCATGTTGTCCCATTTTAAGAGAGTAAAAAGCTAGGGCTTGAGAGTGAAAAAGAGAAGAAGGGGAAGAAGAAGAGAAAAATCTAGGAGATCAACAAGTTTCCGACAAGATCATCGTGGATTTTCATCGGGAGTGATCCCCATCAAGGTATGTGAGTTTTTTGTGTGGGTTGATCCTTTCCCCCGCACACCAAGCTCATTTTTATGATTTGAGAAAAGATTGGATTTGTTGTTGAAGTTGTTAGTTGTTGTTGATGTTGTTAGTTGTGTTGTTGAAGTTATTGTTGGTTGTGGGACATGATTGGGTTGTGTATTTGTGTTGTAATCTAGTGTATGTTGAGAGATTGATGATCCTTAGTGTTTGGGGTTAAATCCATTGGAATAAGGATGGTTTAGAGTTGAAGAAAAAGGGAAGAAAAGTCGAGTTTCTGGGCAAGGGGGTTGGCGCGTCACACCTGCCAGCGCGCCCCAAAGGGGACTCTAAAGTCCAGCCCTTGGGGCGGCGCGTCACTCAGAGCGCCAGCAGGTGCCCTCTGAATTTCAAGGGCTGGCGCTCCGCGCCTTGCAGAGTGCCAAGAACGCCAAGAACGCCATGTTCCCTCATTCTTTCCATGCTTTCTCATGCATGTTCCTAGGTATTATACCTATGTTTCTAAGTTGTTTCCAACACTTCAAGTTGCGTTTAAATGTCAAGAATTCATCCGTAAATGTGTGGCCATATGCCTTGAATCCATAATCCAATTCAAGTCGAGTTAGTGTCAAAGTTAAAGGGAAGTTAGAGTCAAGTCAAGCAAGGTTAAGAAGTAAGTTCAAGCAAGTTTTCAAAGTTGCTCAAGAGTCTTTATTGAACGTTTTCACTTCATTCTAAGGCTCAAGTTGCAAGTCAAGTAAAGAGTAAAGAGTCAAGAGTTTTTAAGTTGAGTAAAGAGTTTAAAGTTGAGTTCACTTCTCAAAGTTATTAGGGAACTATGTATTCCCAAGGAAGTTTTAAAGAAATGTTTTTACATTTAAACAAGGTTGGAAACTGAGATTTCCAAAAGAGCCTTCGGGCTAGTTTTTGAGTAATTATCTCAATCAGCAGGAAGACATATGTTTTAAAAACATAAGAGCCAGTACATTTTTGGGAGTAGTATCGAGCACCGAATTGGGGGAGCATTCAAAGAACCCACAGCCCCCATAGAACCATGTTAGCCACCATGGGTAGCAAATGATCATACTTTTTAGATGAATCCTTTTCAGATTAGACTAGTGGATCCATTAGGCAGTTCAGGTCCTACACCTTTGGCCGGGAATAGGATGCTCTGGTAGCGTGAGGTCGATCGTTGTATCATCACTATAGCTCTTATGTGATGGTTGTCGGTTAGAGAAACTCCCACAGCAGTTATTGTATTTTCATACACAGAAAGTATTGTATTTTTATATACATCAGTTCATTTGTATTTCTATATACATCT
>JAJOOF010007550.1:0-21862 GCA_029582545.1 Solanum lignicaule | reverse complement strand
CGCAGCGGAACATGAGATTCAATGAGGAGAGTGCGAGCAGTCTCAATGAGATGCCTATTCTTTCTTTCTGCTACACCATTTTGTTGAGGAGTGTATGGACAAGATGTTTGGTGAATAATTCCTTAGTGAGACATAAACTCTTGAAACTGGGATGATAAGTATTTTAAGCCATTATCACTACGAAAAGTACGAATAGAAACACCAAATTGATTTTGTATTTCAGCAAAGAAACTTTTGAATATAGAAAATAACTCAGAACGATCTTTCATTAAGAAAACCCAAGTACATCTCGAATAATCATCAATGAAACTAACAAAATAACGAAATCCTAAGATGGAACTGACTCTACTAGGACCCCAAATATCATAATGAACTAATGAAAAAATAGACTATGAACGACCCTCAGTACCACGTGAAAATGTGGCACGAGTGTGTTTCCCAAGTTGACACGACTCACAATCTAATTTGGGTAAACTAGATAAACTAGGCACCATTTGTTGCAGTTTGGATAGACTCGGATGTCCCAAACGTTTGTGAATGAGGTCCGGAGGATTTGTAACGGAGCATGCTGTGAAGGAAGTTGAAGAGGTAAGATAGTAAAGGCCTTGTGATTCATGTCCTGTGCCAATCGTCTGTCCCCTACTGCGGTCCTGCATGAGAAGAAAATCATCAAAAAAGGTTATGCTACAATGTAGGGCACGTGTCAAACGACTAACAGATGCCAAATTAAAAGGAGAACCAGGGACATAAAGAACAGAGTCTAGAGTGACAGAAGATGTAGGTGTGGCTTTTCCAACCCCCTTTGGTTTTGTTTTTATCCCATTGGCCAAAGTAATAGCAGGAAGAGATTGTGAATAAACAATATCTGACAGAAGTGATTGTTACCAGAAATATGATCAGAAGCTCCCGAGTCCATAACCCATGATCCATGAGTATTAGACTGTGAAACACAAGCAAAAGAATTACCCCCAACAACATCATGTTGAACAACCGAAGCTACTTGTGGAGACCTTTGCTTACTTGCTCGATATTGAAGAAACTCATCATATTTTGATTGAGCAATATGAGCATTATGGGATGGTCGATCAGGCGGAGCAACAAATGCTTCTTGTGGAGATGTCTGCTTACTTGCACGATTACGAAGGAACTCATTATATTCCTTTAGAACAACAGGATCATAACTGGGTGATGGACCATGCAAATTATGACATGTCACGAGTGTGTCCAGACTTGTGACAATAACTACAGTTGGATCGAGGTTTTCCAAGACGACCTCCTTCTCGTCGATTCTCCATAGATGGATATGCTCGTTTTTCTATGGTTTGAGATGCGAGAGCAGATGAGTCAATGGTCGGTGATGAAACTACTTTATGGCTGGGAGGCACGGCAAGACGAAGTAGACGAGAAAATAATTCATCAACGCTAGGAATTGTAGGCCTAGCTAAAATCTGATCACGCACTGAATCATGGTCAGTAGGAAGTCCAGCAAGTGTAAGAACTAGAAACAATGTATGTCTGTGCTCTTGTTGTTTTTGCACGTCCGTGGTGACTGGCATCAATGTTTCAAATTCCTCCATGACTACCTGTACTTGTCCCAAGTAGGTGGACATATCTGATTCTTGTTTCTTTAAGTTTGTCATACGAGATATCACATCATAGAAACGAGATATGTCATTAGTGTATAAAGCACGCCTTTTCCCAAACTGAATAACATGTTTGGAATGGACAGAACAATGGCATTAACTTGGAATCAATAGATCGCCATAGGAGACTACATAATTGTGCATCAACCTTCTCCCATTGTGCTTTGGCTTTTGCATCTTCCCCACTAGCCTTTGCCTTTTCATCTACAACACAAGCAATGTTCGTTAAGTGATCTGGGACACCTTGACCCTTGCACCACAACTCAACTGAGGAAGCCCAAGCTAAATAGTTGGAGCTTCCCATTAACGGTTTTGAAGTGATCATAAGGCTTGAACTTCCAATTCCTATATTCTTGGAGCCAAAAGTATCAATCCCGAAAGACATGTTGTGAAATTAGAATATGTAGCCAAAAAAAAAATAATAATAATAAGAAACTGTAATGAGTAGCCAAAAAACTGGATTTTTTTTCTTTTTCTGTCGGAATCTGGAAAAGAAATAGGTTGTTGCCGGAAAAGTAGATCTGATCGCCAAATATTGGTCGGAATCAGGAAAAAATTATATGGTCAGCCTCGGAATGAAGAGGCGACCCAGATAGGAAAAAAATTGTCGAAAAACTGGCCGGAACAGGTCTCACGCGCCGGCGGCGCGTGGATCTGACAACTCATCGGAGAAATTCTTCTGGCGGCACGTGTAGCACTGGTTTCCGGCAGGGATGATTGGGGTTTGCTCGCCGGGAAGTTCCCCAGCTAGTGGTGGTGTTAATTTTTGAAAAACAATGATGGAAAATATTAATTACCCGGACAGCCACTAGGTTACCGGAAAAAACTGCACAGTACGATTTTTTTTTGCTTTTTCTCTCACAATTGCTCTGATACCATTTGAGAAATATTGGAGAAGAATATTATTGAATTGTTGTTTTAATTATTACATAGAGAACCCTATTTATAGACACTACAATACAATTCCTTACCAAATAGGAGACTATAAACTATTCCTATTCTGTGTAGGATTGTGTGTACATATTCTATTCTAACCAGCCATCATTATTTACTTTGATCAAAATTTCCATGGCCTAGTAAAAGGGTCTAATATTTGACCATTAGGTGTCTTATCTTTTTAAGGAGCATATATTCTTCATCTATATGCAGAATTTCCAACTAGACTTTAGTTTTGATAAACTGTATTGTAATTGTATAGAAAATTATTTGAAATAATTCACACTTTATAGAAGTCGTAGTCACTGTTTCCTGTTTGGACAACACTAGTATATTCTCTTTTAGTGCCTAACTTCTTATAGTTTCCACAATACATCAACTCCAAGTTGTCAGATGGACAAAAGACTTGCTGAATTTTGTTCTTTTTCTTGATTCAAGCTTCTATACAGCAGTTCCCATCTCTCTTTGCTGCAATCATGCTACAGAGGCATACAAGTTCGGGTTGAGTTTGATTCAAGAGTTTATTGTCAAAGGAAAAGATAGGATGCTAGCAACTGAGGTTGATTGGTGGAGATTTTTGAACCCTCTCATTCAACTACGATGGTACTCATGGATTGGTGCAGCTATATTTTTTTGGGGCTGGATTCATCAACACCATTGTCATGCAATTCTGGTAAGTGGCAGGTGCTATTGAATATAGATTTGGATTTGTCTTTGAGTTAGGAGTGTCTTTTGGTTACTTGGTTAATATATTACGTGCTTGTCCTTGGGGCCTACCTCTTCTATATGAGGATTTATTAGTTATTATAATTTATTTTGTGGAAGAAAAAAGGCTACTGGTGTTTTCAATAAAAACCTAAAAGAGGTTTTAACTGTAGTCTGAAAACTGTGTAGAGTGTTAATCATTTTCCTTTCGCCTAATGGTTTCGGTCTCTTAAGCCCTTCTCATTCACTTGAGCTCACCCACCTTCATCAAATAGAGCACAATCACCACATTAGAAGAATTGAACTTAAAAAACACGAAATAAGTGTGGCATATTGGGAGTAGTTATCTCCTGACTGAGATAAGCTCATATTTAAATAGATGAAGCAAAAGCACTTCTGATTTTCAAGTTAGAGTCAACTAATTTTTATTTGCTTCCATGTGATTATACTGACTTTGCTATTATTTACCTATAAAAAAAGGGCATCCCGGTGCACAAAGCATCCCACTTTCATGCAGGGTCGCACCCAAAGGGTGTGATGTAGACCACCTAGCCTAATGCAAGCATTAGTGACTGCTTCCATGGCTTGAACCCGTGACCTATAGGTCCACGGAGACAACTGAACCGTTGCTCCAAGGCTCCCCCTTCACCTATAAAAAGAAAATCTCAATCTATTCACCGAAATGGACTAAAGCTAAGTATATTAATTGTGGTACTCTGGTCAAGGTTGGATCAAGGTAAGAATATGGATTCTTGACTTTGAGAATTTCGAAGGTACTAGATGTGGATATGTGTGCATAGGCGATGGATCTCACTGTCATTAAGACTGATGTTAGAGTTAGTTCTTTTTCATAAGGCACATTGGTGGTTAAGAGGTTGTGAGCTCTGATAACTGTAGCTGCTCTAGATATTATTACTGGATGTGTTTTACTTTATGGTTGATTCTCATTGAGAGATTGCAAGTACAAGGATGAACAGATAGTGAGGTTGATGTGATAGCATATGATGATACAATAGTTGAATCAATAGCCTGTGAAGGTGAATAACCGAGCTTATCCACTTCTTTTATTTATTCTTGTACGCTGGATAAATTCATTATAAGCTGAAGCAATAAGTTGAAATTCAGCTTAATGATAATCATGGAGGTGCAAAATACACTGCAACAAAAGTACAGGCGCTTTAAGAAGTTTGACTAACTTCTACGTCTGTTGCTTCATTCTGTTGTTTTTTAATTATTCTGGTGGTTCTTAAAATTTTCTTTACTAAATTTCCCTGTTAACATAAAGGCATTTCTCTTTGAACTTGACAGCTGATTCTTTTATTATGTTTGTGTTGGTTATTGAGGCGTAGTTGTTGTATGCTTGTGATGGTTGCCTTAGAATTCCTTAGATCATCACTGTGATAATAACATCTTTACATTGCCAATCAGGGTTCATTGAGGGAGAACAGAGAAGACAATGACGAATATGTAGTTCCTCATGGTGATTGGTTTCAATATGTTTCATCTCCACACTATTTGGCTGAGATTGTAACTTCTCTTTCTCTTATTAATGTTCTAGGAGTATTTATTTCATGTCTCAGTACACACAAGAAGCTGACCTTTCCAGGCTCTAATTACAAGTTCCTTTTTGCTGTTCACTTGTACTTAAGGTTGTATATGCTGGCTTTGTGGTTGCT
Source organism: Solanum lignicaule (assembly GCA_029582545.1). Classification (NCBI taxonomy): domain Eukaryota; kingdom Viridiplantae; phylum Streptophyta; class Magnoliopsida; order Solanales; family Solanaceae; genus Solanum; species Solanum lignicaule. The sequence continues at coordinate 16,902 of JAJOOF010007550.1, read as the reverse complement.
AGTGGATGTTCGGACCTCACAATATGGCTACTCTGGGGATTCACGGTACAACTCTATTCAAAATCTTGAGAAGTACCCCCACTTCCCCACCCTGTGTTCATTTTCATTCTGCAGCGTGATGCATGATGTTGCAATTTCAGGTGGCAAATCTTGTCTTAGCAGCAGCAGAAACACATAGATGGTATTTGCACAAGTTTGACAACTATCCTAGGAATCGTTTTGCTATTTTCCCATTTGTTTATTAATGCTTAATGACCAAGTTCTGCTATATTATTTCTTTGAGCGGAACTGTGTATGTATATATAGGTTCTGTTAGCTAGATGTGAATTTTTTCTAGCCATGGATACAATTCTATGGATCTGATTATGCCCAGCAGTTTTTGTGAGCACTTCTGATCCTTTTTTTTTTTTTGGCCAATTGTTTTATCTATCATGTAACATAAATGAATGAAATTTGTGTGGATGTTGCAGCACTAAGTTGCAGTAATGAAATTCCTTATTGTTTGCCTTGTGTTTCAAAGACCTTTTTCAGTTCCATTAGACAGCATTTATGCTATTTCTACAGTAGTCAAAATAACCTCTTTTTGAGTAATCCGCCCAACTTGTTCAAGTTAAAAATGGGTTGGACTATACTTAAATTGAACCCGAAACGACCTGTCAAACTACTAGGTCAAAAAAGTGAAACCTGCAGGATGAAATACAACTTAAACCAACATACAATATCAAATTATATGCAAATAATTTAAGAAAATATATTAACTTCCGCACTTTTTTTCAAAAATGAAGTAAAAGAGATAGGAGGATGAATCATGTTGTACGGGGTGGGTTATTACTCGAAATAACACATTTTGAGCCAAGCAAATTTTGAAAAAATGAGTGATCTTTAAATTTTGATCCCGCTTGCCCTATGTGCAAATCTTCAAGGTCAAAAGTTGTTAACTTGAAGTTTTGCCAAAGGGCAGCTCAAGACCACTCATCTATATAGCTATTCTTGTAAATCAAAGATAGAGAATTTTGCAGCATTTTAGTAGCCAATAGCTTTATTTGCCGTTGGATGGGAGATGTGTTGCCCCAACATGCACACTCTCCCAGAAACTAAACCAACCACCATCCATCAGCCTTGGTACACAAGTTCGAAATGGAAAAAACATAACTACATCATAGGTAGAGCAGTGAATGGTCTCTCTCATGCTAAACATAAACTCACTTTTCCATATTCAAATGAGATGCTGGTCTAAGTAGCTTAGTCCCCTATCCCCGTGCCTTTGGTGTCAAAATGAGACATGAAGCTTTTAGGCATACAGATCTATGCCCCAAAACTTTGCAGGTTGGTTGGTCCTATAGTTGCGGTCCAAACTTTTGATGAGGTCCATGTCTTCTTTAGTGAGCTCGAAGTCAAGAATGTTGAAATTCTCCTGCAGTCTCTCCAGTTTTGATGATTTCGGAATCACAACTGTGTTTCTTTGGATACCCCAACGCAGAATAACCTGGGCCACAGTCTTTTTATATTTCTCAGCTAAACCCTGATGCAATAAGTAAAATACAAAACAACCTCAATTACACCAAACCAGCAAATATGAAACAATTTTTTTGTGAAACTTCCAGAAGAACAGTTCACGAAATATGGAAAATATAAGAGCACAAGGATTTACTTTTAGAGCTGGATCTTCCAGGCATGACACTGAACCAAACCATTCAGTATTAGCAGCAGCACCACCAAGTGGGGTGTGTGCTGTAACACAGATGTCATGCTTTTGGCAAAATTTGACAAGAGATTCACGCTGGAAATAAGGATGAGTCTCGATTTGATTCACAGCAGGCTTCACTTTGGAATATGCTAGGCAATCTCGGGTGAGAAAGATGTCGTAGTTGCTGCACATCGATTCCCATTGCAAGAGTAAGAATACAAACCCATTAGTTTGAAAAATAATTCAAATGTTAAATAGCATAGCATGATAACATACTGCTTGCGCCTAAACTAACGTAGTTATGCACCATAACTGAAAGTAAACATGTAAAGTTGTAGGTGATAGAGTTGACTTCTCACAATTTTATAATGGCTGTAGACAAGACAAGACGACTTCAAGAAGGATGAATTCATTTCAAGCAATACTGAGCAGTTAAGTCTGTGATTCGCAATTTTCAATTTTTCAAAAAGTGCCTATATTTGTATTGAAGAATTAAATTTCTTTTTTTAGATTTGTTTGTTCGTTGAAACACTATGAGTTTGTCAGAGCATTGGTGCAACACAAACTAAGTGGAGGAAATGGCTAGATAAATGGCCAAACAATATCTGGTTTTTGTCAACAATGCCCGACTTCAGCAATAAGATTGTCCACAGCACGATAGTATCATGAAGCAGAAGAATGAATCTGCTGGCCATAGCAGCTGAATAAAGGGGAGTACAGGTTTTTTAGTCGTAAGCCTACCTGATTCCTATGCTGCGGACCAATCCCAGGGATACTAAATTTTCCATTCCGTGCCAAGTAGTCTCCAATGATATGGTGGTATCAATATCAAGAACACCATCCTCACCCAATGCACTAGAGGTTGTACCAACTCCTGAATGCATTTATAAGAAACACAATGCGCCATTTCAAAAGGAGAAAATTCTTGATTTCAAGCCAAGGCCAAGATTAAAGTAGAGTATTGATTACTAGATGTTTAAATCTATACTATATGTATTGAAATCAAATATTGATTTTGCTGGATAGTTCATTTGGGTTTTAAGTCTTATAAAGTCAAATCACCAAATAATTGGAAATCAGGAAATTTAAGCATCAATATTCAGCTAACAATCACTATGTGCCTTTGATCCAAGCAGTACTTGTCGAAATACCAGCTATTCGTTTTTGTCATACAGTTATTATGTACAACATCCTTCAGTGTGAGATGTGCAATAAGCATAATAATCATGATCTGAATGATAAAAATGCAATAGCTAATATTATGCTGTATCAGCCATAAGTTATGGTCTTCCCCCCTCACAACTCAAAAAAAGGAAACGGAAAAAAAGAGATAAATGCACAAAAGTTTGAAGAAGTCAAAGGTAATAAGACCAGCAGCTTTACCTGTATGTTTTGTGGCTACGGGGAAGTGAACAAGGTAGAGATCCAGATAATCCAGGCGTAACTTCTTAAGACTGTCTTTACAGGCCTCAAGAACATGACCATGGTCTGAGTTCCAAAGCTGCAAAAAAGAGAGTCGATACTCATTGCCAGCTATATGTAATTCTCAGTGAAATGCTAAAACTGAGTCGACAGATGAAATTAACATTTTTGCACTAACCTTTGTTGTAATGAAAAGATCCTCCCTCTTCACGATCCCCGTCTGAAATGCTTCTGCGAGTGCTTCCCCAACTTCAGCTTCATTTTGATAGTCAGCTGCAAGCATTACCAAATGTCAGGTGACACTATTCCAAGAACATATATAGTAGCAAAGACACATTCAAAAGTTAAGTGGATCAGTGACGAGTAGCATTACACCTATTACTTGTTTGTGACAACGCGCACACCCTTAACATAAATATACATCTTTAAACATTTTTTAAAACATAAGGGTATGTCCAAGCAGCTTACTTGTTCCACCTGTTACCTGCTACCTCCCACTAGCAGATGTATGGGTAAGTGATACTATCCCCACCAAGGCTTAAGCAGATGTGGAAGAAATCTAGTTACTTTATTAAGTATTGTTTTTTGTTTCTGCAGGGATTTAACCATCTACTTACTAAATATACATAACGCGTGGAAGAAAATCGATGCAGCTGAAACTTTAATTAAAGGTGGTATTCTCCACAACCCCAACTAGTAAGGAGCAAGATTCTATTTTAAAATGATTTAAGGGAGGGGCCATAGTCCATACCTAGTGTTATCAAAAGCAAAAAAGCACAAAAAGTTCGATAGGTATGTTAGGACTATAGAGGAAAAAAAAAATACAAATATATATGTATAGTGTATCCTCGGAAAAAGGAAAAGTGTGTCTTTTAACTTGAGGATGATACATTTAAGCCCACATTAAGCGAGACAAAACACTCGAACATGTTTTAACCCTAGCTTTAGGACTAGAATGGTCATACAACTAGTTATAACTTATACTAATAGTTAATTAACACTAAAAGTACAATCCAGAATTACCCATGAGTGAAAATCAAGAAATCACATTCAATCTAGCAATCCAAATGGAGGAACTTTTTCTATCTATCTAATCAAGAATCAAGAATGAAAAGAGCAAGAAAGTAAAATCAAGAAAAAAAGAAAAGTAGTTACCAGCACAATCAAAGTGACGGTAGCCAATCTTGATGGCGTTGATGAGAAGATCTTTTATATCTTTTCCTTCCATTCGCCAAACACCCAATCCCACAATCGGCATCTTGTAGCCGCTCTTCAGTGTTATCGCCATTTCTGCTCTCTGTGTGTGTGTTTTTCTTGATTACTTGAAACTAGTGAACCTGCAATTGACTGGTGTTTCACTGTCTTATATAAATGGGCTTGCAAAAAGTTTTATGGGCTCCCAATTTTATTTGTTGGCCCAATTAGTCTTCCCAGCATGTCAAAGGGAAAATGACAACTAACAACACAGATTGAATTGAAAAACGATTGTCTTAGAATTGAGAGTTTATCAAAAATAGTCTTTAAGCGCCATAAATATCTTATCCTCTCCGGACCCATTTGTGAGACTATAGTGAGTATCTTGTTGTTATATTTACAATTACTTTTCGTATGAAGTATTTGACACACCTAAATATGTGGCTTAGTGGTCAAGTGAAATATTTTGTGACTCAAGATTTTCGTGGTTTAATGACTAGATAATCAATATTGGGGAGAGAGGTAGTCAGCCAGAAACTAGTGTCATCAAAATTTGCAAATGCCTACTTGGTTTATGTCAAAATCAACAAACAGTAAGTCTCATAGTCATTTTGACAAGCAAATAGAAAATTACAGAGGTAATTCCTCAAAATGTGGAGTTTAAAGGTAAATGTTGAAAAGCAATGTGTGATTAGGCAGAAAAAAGAACAAAGTCTCATTTATAATATTCTCACTAATTGGTGTGGTGGGGTGGGGTTCCTTTGTTCTTACAATCCAAAGAGCCGCATCGGAGTCTAAAAAATCTTTAAAACTGTTTTTGCCGATAAGGAATCTCATTCACTGTACAAAGCAACATTAAAAATCTGTTATCTTCATTCCTATGGTATGTATGGTAGTGGATATATGGGGCAATTCGTATCTTACCAGCACAAAACAAAAGCAACTAAAAAAATACTTTGAATTTTAACAAACTTTATACACACCTGCGAAAGCACAACTCTTTTTCTGTTTCAAAGGTGACTATGTCATCAATAAACAAATCTCTCTATACATCTCAAAAATTCAATAACGTGCCAAAGATGAACAAATCTCTCCGGTCCACCATTAATCAATAATTTAAACGTGTCAAGAAGTTAAAAATGATACAGCTCCACCTACCCTTTGTACAAAATAAAAGTAGCCTTAATCATTTAGGCAAGTAGCAACAACATTATCATTAACGAATCTAATCTAAGCCACGATGATGAGAATCTCCACCTACCCACCCATAAGCTGCGGAGGTTTTATCTTTCAATTCAATTTGGACAAATAGCAGATCATCATATACTAAAACAAAATGCATGCATTAATATAAGGCGAACCATACATGAAATTGATTCAGTCATAACATAAGCTTAGTTGCAACATAGATGACAGTCTACTGCATCTTTTTCAAAAACAACAAACTAGACAAACGAAACGTAACATGCACCAACTAAGGGGTGGGATTATTGAAAAAAACAGACGACCTCGACGACAAACTAAAACAAACTGGAGATGCTAACAAGACACTTCAAGCAGTTCAGTAGGACCAAATCTCATCTTTTCCTCTGTTGCACAATCTGCAGCATTGTCTTCACTGTAATAGTAATTGCCACCATTATTGGCACTGGCAGTGGCTTCTGCAGTGAAGCAGCAAGACGAAGACGACACAAGGTAAGGCATGTTGTGGAAGGACTGAGCTAAGCTGCTGGTCAAAGATGCAAAGGCAAGACCTTTATCTTCTCCTTCTCCTTCTCCTTCTCCTTGTTCCAAGAATTCCTCTGCACGGTGCTTGAGAGTCTCAAACATGAGTTCAGGCTCAAACTGCATCGCCCGGAGGACGTCAGCACAGGATGGACCAGGGACAGAGCGAGTCACCGCAAAGCTGTGAGGGCTATCGCTCTGCAACACACGAACAACGCTTGGTCCACCAAATAGATTGTGGAGTCCTCCGAGCGCCTCCTCATAAGCCCCACCCAAAAACATCCCCATATAATACCGCCCACCATCACCACCGGCATTACTTCCAATTTCATGGAGCGGCAAGCTTGATTCGCCCCCAATGAACTTATCAACCTTTCCATCACTGTCACACGTCAGGTCAGACAGTATTCCTCTCATGGTAGGCTTTTCATCCAGACGGTGAATTGGAACAATAGGAAACAATTGGCTGAAGCCCCAAAAATCAGGAATTGAGGTGAAAACTGAGAGATTCACATGGTAAGTGCGGACAGGATCAGCAACCCCAATAGCCTTCGACACCCAATCGCATATGCTATCCACTGCGGCGAGCTGTTCAATATCCAAGGACCCATCTTTGAACTGTTCAACACATCTCTGTTTCAATTGATCAGAGTAGAGGAGACATGTATCATATTCTCCACGGACAGCAGCAGCAGATAAGTTTCTGTAGTCAGCACGGGCATCTTCATTGAGAGTCTCCACCAAGGATTGTAAACCACCGGAAGATGGCTGTGTAGAAACATGAGTAGTAGAAGCAGACACAGCTTCGAAAATCAGAATTGAATGGTGAGAAACAATTGCCCTGCCACTTTCGCTGCAAATCACTGGATGCTTTACGCCCTTACGGTCACAGACATAGAGGACCGCTTGGACAACAGCGGTTGCATATTCTTCAATGCCATAGCCAACAGAGACATCAGAATTGCTTGATTTAGAACCATCATAGTCAATTCCAAGCCCGCCTCCGATATCAATGAATTTCATACCAGCTCCAAGACGGACTAATTCAGAGTAAATCTGAGTGGCCTCACCAACACCATCAGCAAGCAACTCTGTTGTGGGGATCTGAGATCCAATGTGAAAATGCAATAACTGGAGACAATCCAGCATTCCAGATTCATCAAGCTTCTTCACTACACGAAGAATCTGAGTTGTTGTCAACCCAAACTTACCCTTTTCACCAGAAGTGGATCCAAAATGGCCAGAATGCTTGGTCCTGAGTTTAGCACGAAGTCCAATTACAGGCCGAACAGCCATTTTACGACTGATATCAATCACCAGGTCAAGCTCCTCCTCTTGTTCAAGCACAATTACAGTGTTCAAAAGGAGCTTTCTTGCAACCAAAGCAAGCGAAATATACTCAGTGTCCTTGAAACCATTGCAAACAAGAAGAGCATCAGTACTCCCCTTGGAGAGACAGTTCATCGCCAGCAGGAGCTCTGGTTTAGACCCGGCTTCCAGCCCGAATCGGTATGGCGACCCGAATTTCACGATATCCTCCACCACGAACCTATCTTGATTGCATTTCACCGGATAAACACCTTGATAATGAGCCTCATAGCCTTGAGAATTAACCGCCATGTCAAAAGCCGATTGCAAAGTCTCCAAACGGTTCTTCAGAACATCAGGAAAACGGACAACAAGAGGCATCTGAAGCCCAAGCCCACCCAAATTTTTCGGGTCAGAAGCCTTCTTCACAACCTTTAGAAGGTCAATCTCCTGGTGAGGAAGAGTATCCGTACCATGTGGCCGGACGGAAATATCCCCGGAAGAGTTCACGGAGAAATAAGGAGCACCCCATCCATCTACCCGGTACAAAGCAGATGACAGATCCGTAGACCAATGAGAACCGGTGGTAACGGCGGGGGCGGCGTTTGTCGCCGGAGGTACGCCGGAGGAAAATAACTCCGGCGCGGGAAGAGAGCTATCCCAAGAAAAGGCATAGCCGAGAGGAGGGGAAACAGAAGCGTCTACACAACAACCTAAGGCCGGCATCTCTTCCCCGATCTGTTTGATTTCTTAAGAAAGAATCAAAGAATAAAAAAGAAAAACTAACTTAAGGGTTTGTACAGATTGATATTCTTCTTCCCAATGTTGTAATAGTTGGGGGCTATTAAAACCCGCCGAGGCCGAGGCCCCGGCTACCCCCTCAAAAGAAGCAAAAAAAGAAGTGAATCAAAAGATAATCACCCTCTAACACACTTTTACACGATCCAAAAATCCCCACCCTGACTTCAGAAGAAGCTAATTTCTTGATTTAAACAAAGATTAACAAGAATTCAAAGCCAAAATCTAGAATTCGAAAAAGAAGAACACCATACAGATATTAATGGAAATAGAGAAGAAGAAGAAGAAAAAAGAAAAGTGGACGGAAACCTAGTGGCTGTAATGGAAGAACGTGAAACAAACAGATATGAAGTGAGCGAGATATGCATGAGACGAAGACGCTTTATATAGGTGTGAAATCCGTGGCTGGGCCATGGGCCCCATTTTTCGGCCCATGGAAAGTATCTGACTTTCTCTTTTTCTTCTTGGAGCAGGAATTCTAACCATAACTTAAGTGCTAGTTTAGATAAAAAATATTATAATTAATAATTATAAATATTATAATACAAGATAAATTTATTTAAATTTTGTCACATAAATTGAGAGGAATTGAATTACTAATATGTATAACCTTAGATTTAAAATTAACTTTGGAATAAAATAATTAATATACTAAACAAATAAAAATAAATTATCAATAATAAAAATAAATAAAAATAAAGGGAAGGCAGTAAATTTTATCGAAAAAAGAAATAAAAAATGGCAAGAGTATGAATATTGTTCTTTATTAAGTGGGCAAGAGATTCTTTGGGACCGTGGATAAACAACAGAGAGTTGCCGCGTGGCCTGAAGTGGACCCCATTATGGGAATTTTATCTTCGCGTTAAGCGAGAAGATAAGGTATGCGTGTTAGGTGTGATAATATCGTGACTATTTGAGGAGATATTGGTAGTTACTTGTTTGCTTACGAACACGAAGCTTCCTTTAGATTTTGTAATTTGTAGAGATAACAATAGGGCGGCGGGGGAAATTAAAATAATATACTTTCACTCAATTTACGTGGTACTTTTTATTTTTTTTAGAGAATCAAACGGTTTAAATTTGATAAAAAATTTATGTGTGACATCTTTAATTTTTTGAAATGAAATTTATATATTTGTAAACTATGTACAAAATACTATAAGTTACAATAATTGGCAATTCAAAATAATTAATAGATATGAAAAATTTATGATAAAAAATAAACTTATTTGAATCTCAAAATCTGAAAAGTACCATATAAATTAAAATGGAGGGAGTAGGTTATAGCTAAATTATTCAAATTTAAAAAAGTTAATGGTTATTTTATTTTTATTTTTTTAGTTTTAGCTAAATTCTGTCTCGTAGAAAAATCATTTTATCATTGCAAATCTAAATAAATTAACTCATATTATTTAAGGTCATTCAATTGGTCAAATATAATCAATTGATATTATCCAAAGTTATTTAATCATTTAAAATTTGATTAAAAATATAAATCAACTTATATTATTCAAAATTATTCAATCATTTAAAAGTTGATCAATATAAATCAATTCATATTATATAAAGTTATTCAATTTGGTCAAATATAAATCAACCCATATTATTTGAAGTTTCGTAGGATAAAATTTTACATAACCTTATCTCTAGTTTAGTTCCTTTTTTTTCTTACATGGAAAGCTAAATAATAACAATCCATAGTGATTTCTTTAAAAAGTTAAACAGGGTAACAAATTTACTGAATGGGGATTGAAAAAATAAATATATACTATGATTTTTCATTTCTTATGAAGTGAATATTTGAAATTGAGAATTTATTCTACTATCTAATATAGGCAAGATGGGGTGGGGTGGATCAAAATAATTCTCAACACATCAAATTTTGGATAGTGTAGATGACAAGTTTTTAATAATTATTTTAGACCAATTTCTTATAATTTTGTAATTTATTTAGCACATCACAAACAAGAGCAAGAAGTGGTGTGCTTAAAAGGTTATCTTATCTACAAACACAAATACATGTAGCTCTCTTTTTCTATGGGTCTTTTCAACGTAAGTGGGACCAAATATACATAGCCCTAAGTCATAAACTCAAACGTGAATCATGCGGAGTTAAATGAAAGGACGTAATTTTATTTCAATTTTTATATTATATATTACCTTTTTTGAAATTTAAATTAGTTCTGTAAAATCATAATAAAAGTACATTTGTTTTGCGTTTCTTCTAGACGAACACAATATTGAATTCCAAAAACACAATTTATTTCTAAAATCATATACTATCTTAGATTTTTTATTAGTTAGTTATGATAAAGCTCTTATTAGTTAGCCTTTGGTAACACAACATGAAAACTCCTTATTCTTATTTAGTCAGTTTTACATGAATAAACTTAAATTAAGTTTAAACTAAATAAAACGAAGTTTAATATATCTTAAATGTTATAATAAGTAGTTTGTCTAATTTGAAACTCGAATTTATAAAATTTAAATTCTTAACTTACTTTTTTTCTCTATTTATCTTATCATAATTTTTTTTCTTTCACTATGTGCTTGTATTTATGTTGTCAAAAAAAGACAAGTACTCCAAGTGGTAACACACAGAATCTCCGTATCTCAATGATGAAAAGAGAGGAGCCCACGGCGGTGACCGGTGGCCTATTATTGACGCGCATCACACACTGTCTTTACTCTCATCGAATTGAAACTTCACTGACTCAATCTATCCTTTTAGGTATCGTCAATTCAGAGTCGAGTCAAAATTTAAAATTTATTATGGTATAATCTATATAATTCAGTAATATAATTTTTGAATTGTTCTTTCCTACAAGATACAAAAACTCAACCCCTTCGAAAAATTAGGTGAAAAGTTCAAAATTTAGAGATTTTTTTTTACCTTTGGCAAAATAAATACAAAATGTAGATAGTCGTTTGAATAGTAGAGGAGCAATTAATAGGAGAATATGTCGTTGTGGTTATTTAAGTTATAAAAAAAAATAATGACTTACTTTCTATAATTTATGCTTACTAGATTATATTATCATACAGTTTAATATTTTATCTTAATATTAAAATATATTCATACATCAACATAATTTTTCGGATTTGTTAGGTTTTCAAATTAATATTGCCTCTATTTTATATTAATTTAATTTTTAAAATTTTTTTCATTGTTCAAAATAATTAAATTGACGATCCCTATTTGGAATTTAAATTTTAAAATAAGGTAAATATACCAGAAAATTTGGGCAAAGGAATATGCTATGCTAATATTTGATTGTTTCATTGATTTTGTGTGGACCCCCACACATCATCATTTTTTTGTTTTTTATTTTTTAAAAATAAGTAAAGTTGTGATTTGGTTTGTGTTTTTTGATTCTTCATTGAGCGTGATTAACGTTTACGAGTATTTCAAAACTCTTAACAATTAGTGTTTGGATAACTTTATAAAACAAAAAATTTCGTGGAGATGAACAAAGATGTATTCGGTACGAAAGAAAATTATTTTCATACACAATAATTTTTAAATAAATAAATAATTTTTTAATGTTTTGTATGTAAAAAATTAGTCTAAAGATATTTGTATATTGTTTGGATAAATATTACAAGAGGTGGGAATGTGAATTATAAGGGTGGGAACATGGGTGAATATAAGATATGTTGTAGAGTTGGGAGGATATTTAAATTTTGATTTATCCTGAAAAAAGTATTTACTAAAAATTTAACCAATCGAATATAAAAAAATGTTTCCTCTGTACGAAACACACTTTAAAAGTTTTTAGATTGTTCCATCGAAATATGTAATACACTCTGTCCTATTTCTTTAGGAGCCATTTGATATGAGGGATAATAATTCTAGGATAAGATACAATTGAATTATTTATCCGGCGTTTGATTAGGAATATAAATTAGTCTCAAAACTATCTATTCCGTATTTATATTATATTGATAAAATAAACTTTATACTATATATACATGTGAGATAATTAATTTCATGAAATATAAGAAGATAACTTTGTGTATCTCATTTTCCTATCAAACAATCTTTAAAGTCTAACAACCCACTTTGTTTAATTTTAAATTAAAAGATAAAGAGTACACGCAACTAAAAAATATGAACATATTATATAGGTCATGAATATATGAGTAGGGCGAAAAAAGAAAAAGAGCATATCGAAATAGAGAAAATGACCAAAATAATCCTTGAAATTTAAATTTGGACTCAAAATAGTCCCTAAAATATAAGTTTGAAGCACTAATAGTCCTTGTAATTTTGAGAAATGGTGCACTTTTAGCTGTTATGGATGGAGACTATTAACGATTACTAAACAGAACACATGCTTTCTCCCAATTAGAGAAAATAAAAAGTTATCATTTATTGGCCAATTTTATTTCTTCACCTAATAAAGCTAAAATTTTAAAGAATAAAATATCCAACACTAACACAATTTGTTGATGAAGTAAATTTACGATTAGACTATTGTAAGTTTAAGTCTAATTAGTCTTTTAACTCCTAGGCTATTAAAGTCATCGCTTAGACTATCACAGCGATCATTTAAAAAACATCAGTACTTACACATATATTTTTAAATAGGGAAAAAATATAAATTCATCCCTGAACTTATATCGAAAAATCAGTTATACGCTTAAACTATCACAGCGATCTATTACACACATATACTACTAAAAAGTAAATTTATTTAGTACCTACGATGTATAATACCACTTTCACAATGAAAAGTGTATCTCACTTTCGCCATATTAATGTCATCTCACTGCCACATCAAATGTCATGTCAAATTTCAAATAAAATTATCCATGTCATTCAATTGTTTCTTCTTCCATGAACACTGCCATGGAACCATTAACATTGCCATCATATTAATATCAAATCTATATATTTCACCATAAAACTTCTCTTTTTTCTAGTGCAACAAGACAATATGAAATAACTCAGCATGAATTCTTTGAAACAAACCGTTCACCATCATAGAACAAAAAAATAACTTCCCAACAAATCTAAAACAAAGCAAAAATGGAAAAGAAAATAAAAACAAAACAAACAGAGTTTTCTCCTCAATTAAATAGATCTATCTGGAGATGTGAAATTACAACTTTCAAAATTGTCGCTACTTAAAAATTCTTAAGTTGCAACTTTCTTTTTAAGCTTTGCAAGCTCATGTCTCACCACACCAACCACAAATTTCATCATCTACTAATAAACCCACCATCAAAATCACACTATCACTTTCTTTCCCACAAAAATTATATCCATCACAAAATTTAATATTTACCTACAGATCCGTCATTTAATTTTATTTTTAAAAATTAATCATCAATTTTATCAATCACCAACAAAATCGAAGAGTAAAACTGGATATTATGAAAATGGTGAAATCAAATAATCATTAAAATAGAATATAATTAGAGGTGGGGGATAGAGGATTCAGGTGGAGATGGGTGGATGGAAATCAGATTTGGAAAATAATGGGGAAAAAATAAAGAAGAAGAAGAGGGCGGGGATGCTGTGATGAAGAAGAAGAAGAAGAGTAGGGGAGTGTGGGGTATGGGTAGAAAGAAGATTTTGATTATTTTTTTACTTTATTTTTTTTTTCTTCCTTTTTTTCTTTTTTTGCCATGTCTGTTATAGGAGGGGGTAAAAAAAATTCATTTTTGATTAATAAAGGTGTGTAATATGTTACTATAGTAGTTTAAACGTGTAACTAACTTTTCGAAACAAGTTCAGAGGTGAATTTATGTCTTTTCTCTTTTAAAAATAAAATTATATGTACTTTAGAATTTCTTTAAAACAAAACAGGCAAGATATAATTATTCAAAGTGTTTAATCTTTTTTTTTATAAAAAAAAATTAAATAAATAAATATTAGAATCCCTCTCTAAAATTTGGCTTTAGATGCCCAATCTTATTAAATCGTTTTTGAGTCTAAATTAATTATGCTCTGTCAAAAATAACTTAGTTAATAATTTATTAAAAATTTGAATCAAAGTTTAAAGATTCAGTCAAATTCGTTACCGATATTTTAGCTTAGCCCACCATCAAATAATACAAGGTTAGTTCAAAGAGGACAAAACATGTGCCATGGTGTCATTTTCTTGGGCACCAACAATTCCTTCTAGTACACTTAATTTTAATTAAAAAAATTCTTACGATTTGTTTGAACATGCTTTATGAAATTATGATTTGAAGTTGAAATTTTATTTGGACAAATAATTTTAGATTTTTTTAAGTTGTATTTTTTCTCGTAAACATGACAACTCTATAAGTTGTGAAAACTATCAATATTTCTTCCATTCTTATACAATTTTAACAAATGAGCAAATTATATATGGTTCATAAACAAGATTCAAAATATAATAAGAAACCGCATTGAGAAATCACAATCTTTATGTTTCTTTTACTAGTCAACAATAGCAATAACTAGTTAGTTATTCTTTAATATAATTCTTTCATATAATACAAACAATCTCTTCAATCATGCTCATGAATCTTTCTTTGCAAAATTAAAATAATAAATCTTTTTAAAAAAACTAAAATAAATATAAACATATGAAATTTTACATTAAAAGAAATATATGAAATCACAAATTATGTCTTTTAGAAAATTTAGAATATGAAATCATAACTTTAAATCACATGTTGAAATGCTAATTTAAAATTATCATAGGAAAGTTAGTCTCTTTTTTTCTTCTTCTTACTTTTCAATGTCCATTTTTTTCTTTTTGTTAGATAATGGGATTTGGCAAGTCACGACTAATGACCCTTCTAGGTTTTTTCTCCCTATTGGGATTGATATTGATGCCATCTAACTTGCAAATGGCTTAACACTTGTCTTGTTTTTATAATCATATATTTTGTAAATTTTGAACGATGATAAATCAAACATGAAGAAAAATATATATATTAGTGATCAGAGATGGAGCTAGATGGGGGTTCGTGAATTCGAACGAATCCAATAGCTTTTTGGTAGACCCTATATTTGTATTAGAAAATTAAATAAATATATATGTATATTAACTTATGAACCTCTAACGAAATTGATTGATGGTTCAGTGGTAAGAAAAAGACTGTGGAAATGCATTTCACACTAGAGTAGTGGGCTTGAACCCCTTCTCTTTTTCTTAAAAAAATAATAATTTAGAACTCCTCAAACTCTTAATCCTGGTTCTATCTATGTTAGTGACCCATATAAATATTATAATGGGTAGCTGTTCTGCCTCACCAACCATATTCATTAACGTCAACTTGTCACTTTGTTTTTTTCATATTATTTTCACGTGCCCAATTCAAGTCACTAAATGCCACATATAATCGTTTTTTTAAAATTGAAATTTTCGATTTATATTTTGGTGATATTATTCATAAGATATTATTTGAGATGCAGAGACTTCTACCACTAAAATTAACAGAAATAGAAAACAAAATTTTATATAATCTGATGAGAGAAATGGAGCTGCCAAAGCCCATGCAATTGAGTAATAATAGGAGTAAATAACATTGTATTCACCTGGGAGCTGATCTAAATTATACTATATATTACTCCTCCGTCCCATTTTATATGAGTTACTTTGATTTGACACGGAGTTTAAGAAAGAAAGGAAGACTTTTAAAACTTGTGGTCCACAATGAATGATAGAAATTTGTGTGGGTGTAAATCATTTCATTAAGGGTAAAATAGATATTTTATAGTTAGATTGTTACTTTATATGAAATGTGTTATTCTTTTTGGGACTGACTAAAAAGAAAAGTGAGTCATATAAATTGGGACAGAGGGAGTATTTTTTTTTTTAAATATCTCTACAAAAATGATTAAGATCTAAAAATAAATATATTAAACATAAATAGTTTAACCCTAATTAGGAAATGTCCAATTACAAATTAATTAAAATTAATATCACGACAAATTAAATACATAAAAAGTTGAATCTTCTCCCTCAAAATATTGCAAATCATTACCTTCTTCGTCCCATATTAGTTGATCATCTTACTAAAAATAGTTATTTTATATTAGTTGTCTACTTTACTAAATCAAGAAATCATTAATTAATTTTTTTCTATATTATCCTTACAATTAATTCTTTTTTAAAGTATTCACGTTTGTTTGCAAAATTTTAATAAAGTTTTTAATGGGTTAATTAGTAAAAATATTTTCTTTATTATGATTTTTAATATAAGTGTTAAAAAAATATGATCAACTAATATAGAACCGGGCGAGTAGTTTCTAAGCATCCTTATTGAGAAGAATATGTATAGTTAACTTCACTACAACGTGCTTAAACAATTAATAAAATTCAAATTAAGGATAAGGTTGCATACATAAATTCTTGTGATACAATTCTTCTCTAAATCTCATATATAGCGAAAGTTTAATGCACTAAACTGTTCTAAAAATGGAGCATATATCGTATCATTAGCAACTCTGCAAGCACATGCGTCGAGGTTATATTTCTACAACATGATCAACTAACGTTTTCACGTGCTAACCTAATAATATTATATAAATTAGAAAAATACATTTCAAAAGACTAGAAAAATCATAACATGCATGTACAATGCAACTTGCTAAATATGAATATTTAGTACAAAAGCAATTAATTGCATTATTAATGAATGTGTATGTACTGACAATTTAATTAATTATGAAAACATGCAATAATGATAAAGTCCCAATTACTTAATTATATACGATGAATAAGAAATTAATTAAATGATATATTCGACTTTATCTTAATACTTATTTTCTACGACTAATA
>JAJOOF010007549.1:0-46604 GCA_029582545.1 Solanum lignicaule | reverse complement strand
ATTTTAGTGTTATTTAAAACTTGTAATGAAGTATTTATAATTGAAAATTTGATGGAAAAAAATTATATTTAGACATTTCTGAGGAACTAAACAACCAAAAAAAGAAGAAGATGAGATAGTTATGTCCAACAAAGTCACAATTTACTATGTTGAACAAATGAAATTATAATTTACTCCAATCAAAACTTTATATAAAATACAAAACAAAGAGAAATCATGAGAGAACTAAAATTTATAAATAATACAACATCATTCTTACGATCTTAATTATTAGAACATTAAAAAAAAATGAAATTAATGTACAATCTTCCGAGCTCTTGTTGATATCAACTTCCACAAGTCACAATCACTGTACAATAATCTTTATCTAATTCTACAAGAACCAATGCATCAATATAATAAACACTAAAAACATGACAACTTATAATGTCAATGTGCTCATTTCAACAAAGTCTTACAATATCTCTATTTATAGGACTATAATATAGAATACCAAATAATATCATGAATATGACTATTAATTATTTTAGAGGTTATGATAATAAAAAGTTATGGGATTAATGAAAATAAAGACCATTAAGTTTTACTTTAAAATGACTTTTTTATCAATTTGACACCAAGTTTTTGATATAAAATTTTACACATTACTTGAAACTCTTGCCAATTTCTTTCAATAAAATTCAAGTAATAAAAAATTCAACTTACATGTAAATAAAATAGAAAAATAATTATACCTTTTCGCCAATAATCTTGGGGGAGCTTGTTTAAATTTTTTTAGTAAATTGCCAGAATGATGTTTGATCAGTTTAATATCATATTTCCCATTAAAAAAAAGGACACCTGCAATAAAACAATTAAATTTCATATAAGTAAAAAAAAATTGAAAGCAATATATAAGCTACAAAATGCTATTTTATTAAGTTACAAGAAAATTTGTGATTCTTGGTCAAAAAGATGTGCAAGTTTCACCTAGTTAATCCCTAGCTCAACTATACATATAAATTTGATCATTTCTTTTGTAACAAAATTTTCTAATGTCTCTATTTATAGGACATAATATGGAATACCAAAAGATATCATGAATATGACTCTATTAATATAAATTAGGAGTCACGATTATCAAAAGTAATGGGAGTAATGAAAATAAAGACAACTAAGTTTTTATATTAAATAATATGAATTAGTGGAGTAGTAATTGACACATTCATTTTTGTACAATAATAATTAAAAAAATAGAAAAAAATTTCAAAAAGATAAATAGAATCCTTGGCCAAAGAGAGGTGCCACATCACTTTTCTTTTATCTAGCTTTATATTATATATAGATTTTTATGCAGATACTTTTTAAATTGGAAAAAAGAATGAATTTCTTAAAAATACAATTACCGGGCAAGACCTTATAGTTTTTCTATAAAACTTCACCCATTTTTTTTTCAAAAAATATTTAAAATTGGCAAATGACTTTAGGAGTCAAAGGCATATGAAGAAAATAAATTACTTTTTGAACTATATATATAAAAGGAATATTGTTAAGTAAAAAACAGTAATTTGAACTAATTGATTAAAAAGGAAAAAAAAATTTTAAATCTTAAAGAAAATCTCAGTTGTGGAGATAAAACAAGAAGGCTTTTTATTACTTTGAATGTTTTTGTGCATATATTTTTTATTTTATTCATTCACTAACCAAACTATCACACGTCCATTAATTTACTGCATTGTTTAATTTCACTACTTTTTTTAGCGCTCACATTATAATGATTTTTTTCCATTTTAACAATGGAAATGTGGGTTTTTTTTGCATCTTTTTTCTCATCTCTTTTCTTTCTCACTTTCTTTAAGCCAATACAATGTTTGGTTTGTAAATTATCACTCATCATTCATTTTATTGAATATTTTGCATTGCATTATATTGCACACTATTATAATAAATTGGTTTATATCAATTCCAAGAAAAAGTTACAATCAAAAAATAAAAATTAACTACAAAATTTGTCACTTAAATCTATTGTTAAATAGGCATTTAACTAACATAATTATTGCTAATTTGTTGTTAAATATGACCGACGATAATTTTTTGTTGTTTCGACATAAGTTATCTACTGTTGGTTTCTGCTATATTTGTAGTATGGAGATCATTTTTATCAATTGTCAAATCAAATATGTGTCATATCCCCATTTAAATTCGTGTCTTTTCAATATTTAAAATTATTATGTAGGTTTTTCTCAACGTTAGAAATTCTCCACATTTTCTAAATGATAATATTGTTTCTGAATAGAACAAATGACTAATAGCGGATAATGAACCTGTTGGTGTAATTTATCACAAAAACAATAAATTACAGTTGAAAATAAAATGATAAAAATGAATAAAAAAGGCATTCAAGCTGAGGCGTGGATATGTCGCTCTATTACAAGAGATTCAAGCCATTATGACATTATCTACACCGATCTTGTAGTAATACTCTTGATTTGTCCCCTCCAGAACACAATAGCCAACAATGTTGTATAACTCAAACAACTGTGGATAGTCGAAGATCCAAAACTTCATAAAAAGAACATATTCCTTCAACATATAGTTTCTCTCTTTTGTATAGTGAATTAGTTGAAGACTTTGAATACTCTTCTCAACTATCTCTTTCACTAACCTCACTACAATATTTTTTTTCACACTTCTCATTGTTTTGGGGGGATTTTTTTCACAAAGAAAGAAGGACCACTATTTATAGGCGAGGAATTCTTCCTTGTATTGAATATGGATAATGTGGATAATAATGTAGGTAAATGATTGACCCTAAACTTTCGTAAGTTACAATATATAATGAGATAAAATAATGGATAAATAATTAGTTAGCGGTAATAGAAATAAATTTCTTTCTCCTCCCATAAACTTTGGTTGCTAAATGCACCAATCTGACCAACATTGTAACTTTCAATTCTCCACTAACATATGACATTATTCCAACACAATGAGGCTCTTTTAATGAAAATAAAGAGGCATATAATGACCACCGATGGACACATTGTGGCAAAGCGTATTAATATTGAAATATCACACTAACAGGAGCTAAATTAAATGTATCAACTTAATTAAAACTTTAAACATAGCTATTTAGTTATTTTCCTAATTATTTTCTTCTTACATCCATTTTTTGTTGTCTGGATGATTTTAGGAGATCGTACATCTTTCAAAACAACAATATTTCGTGTGATTTTTGTTTACCTCATTCTTTTAAATACATTAAAATTATTTATTTTTCTTCTTTTGATTTTGTCCATATCCTTTTTATAAAATTATTAATTCTCCACTCCAGAAATATTCTCAGATAGTTTAGAATTTAAATTCAAAAACTTTTAAAATTTAAAAAATAAATCAATTTCTTAAAAGTACAATTCCCAGATAAGACCTTATAATTTTTCTATGAAACTTCACCCACTTCTTTATTAAGAAAAATATTTAAAATTGGCCAATGATTTTAGGAGTCAAAGGCATATGAAGCAAATAAATTATTTTTGAACTATATAAAAAGAATATTCTTAAGTAATTAAAGGGTAATGTGAACTAATTGATTAAAAAGGAAAAAAAACTTGAAATCTTAAAGAAAATCGCAGTTGTGGAGATAAAAAAGAAACTTTTTATTACTTTAAATGTTCTGTACATATATTTAAACTTTATGCACTAGCCAAATCATCACACATCTTTCAATTTACTGCATTGTTTACTTGCCTTACCTTTTTTTTGCACGCACTTTAAAATGATTCTTTTTTCCATTTTAACAAATAAAGTGTGGATTTCTTTTTCTTTTTCGACATCTTTTTTCTCATCTCTTTTCTTTCTCACACTCTTTAAGCCAATACAATATTTGGTTTGTAAATAATCACCCATCATTAATTTTATTGAATATTTTCCATTACTTTACGCTGCACACTATTATAATAAATTGTTTTCCATTTTAACAATGAAATTGTAGATTTCTTTTTCCTTTTTTCAACCTTTTACTCGTCTTTTTTCTTTCTTTCTAACTCTTTTCAAGTCCATGTCACCTATCATTCATTTACATGTCATATTTTTTTATTACATACACTTTGTAATAAATTTCTTTTTTCCATTTTAACATGAAAGTGTAGACTTCTTTTTTCTTTCTTTTCTATATTTTGCATCCTTTTTTTTGTTACCTCATGTATTCGGGTTTGCAAAACAGAAGCAGTAAAGATGAAACAGAAAGACAACAAAGAAAAACTATTTGAGTCTGCAGAACTGACTATTTGTCCTAAAGAAATTTAATTCCCTCAAGCACCTAAGGTTGTACATTGATTCCTCTCAAGATAAATTGATTATTAAACATTAAAGAAGTAGTAGTACCTCAAACTTCAATAATTTCAACGAACTCAAAAAGACAGCAATGAGATCACACACACAGACATGATCGATTGATATTGTTTGCATGAAATGTATGCAAAAGAAGAGAAGAATTGAATTTATAAAAATGAGAGAAAACCTCTCTATTGGTAGCTAACAGAGGGTGGTATGAAAAAGTGATAATTGTGCCTTATCAGAGAAGTCACAACACAATCCTTTGAAAAAGGCACAATCTTTCAGAAAGGTCACAATCCTTCGAAAAAGACACAACCTTTCAGAACGGTTACAACCCCCTTAGAAAAGACATAACCTTTTATAATGACACAACCCTTCGTAAAAGTCACAATCCTTCATTTCCTATTCACCTATTAAAAGCCAACATTATTGTCTCTTTTATCACTCATTATTCTCAAGTAAAAAATATATTTTGTTTGTTTGTTTGTGTCTTCTCTTCCATTTGGTCTTCACTCTCATTTTCTTCTCTTTCTCCATTCATTTTTTTTTATCATGGAGAGTCATCAAAAGCTGTGAGCATAAAATTTATGACTTTTAATGATTTATGTAGGCATTGTAATGTTATTATCTCCTTTTATGTTTTCATAATTTTAGGTGATATTTTTTTAAAAATAAATTTGTTTTATGTAAAGCATAAATTTATCTTAGGTAATATTCTTTTGGAGAATTCTTTCAATATGGTTGAATTGATTTAAAACATGTCCAATTGTTGGGGTCAATCTGTGTGGATTCAGTGGAAAATAAATTGGTGCGTCAAAAGTATAGATAATAGGTCATAACTCAATCCGTCGAATTCCAAATTATTATTCTTCTTTTATTTTTTTAGTTTTATTTTCTTAATTTTTAAATGAAACTATAAAATATAATCTTTTTTTTTTCCATTTATCATGAAAGAAACCAAATAAAAATATATACTTTTTTTTTTTTTAATGTTTAGACATATTTTCCTGTGAATTTTTGTGCTACAGATCTAATAAAAATGACCCTAATTTCTATACAGGTGCCTTTTGTCATGTCCAAAATGATCTATGAAAAAAATTAAATCCAACCAACTAAAGTATGGTTAGGTTAGATGGATTTATGTTTTAATAAAGGTTGAAAAATCCTTTGTCCCTATAATTATCCTAAATTTAGGAACTTTGTCTGTTAAAAGATTTTTGGTATAATCTTACTATGTTTTCGTTTTCTTAATCCTTAATGAAGCTCTAACTTAATGTAATGTTATACTTTAGTATTAACTCATTTTTCTTATATCCATCGCGAGCTCAACTAATAATAAGAGCAAATAGAGACAATTCGATAATTGTAAAGGCATGAGTAGACAAAGGTATAATGAAGGATAAAATTGACCAATAAAAATAGAATAGGGTCAATTTTGATTTTTTTCCTTTTAATTAATATTGGATTGGGACTTCATGAGGAAAATATTTTAGAGAAAAATAGTTTACATCAAATTAATGAGATTTTATTGGTTGTTCTTCAGGTTGGATAAGTGCCTTTATGCTTACTTTGTTAAGAAGGAAATGCATGAGACTGCCTCAACATTCGCCAATGAAGTTGATGTTGAAACTCCAATAGGTGATGGTAAGTATTTCTTTAAATTTACAACAAATTATCATTTCATTAAAAGTAGTCTCTATGTGACCTGTAACTTAAGGTGAGACATGAAATCAGCCACCGATGTT
Source organism: Solanum lignicaule (assembly GCA_029582545.1). Taxonomy (NCBI): domain Eukaryota; kingdom Viridiplantae; phylum Streptophyta; class Magnoliopsida; order Solanales; family Solanaceae; genus Solanum; species Solanum lignicaule. Next base: position 40,548 of record JAJOOF010007549.1, on the reverse strand, counting down.
TGAGTTACGATAGGTTGCCTAAGTCATATCCTTTTGTGATGCGAACTTTTCTCAGACTTTGGGTGAATTATTTTTTTCTCATGCGTCGCGCTATACTTTTATTGATGATCATGTTATTTTTAAGAACTTTCATTTGTATGGTTTCATTTTAAGAAAAAAAGAAAGTCTTTTCATGCAAATTAAGTTTTAAAACTTACATAAATCCCACTAGTTTAGGATCAAATTACATAGATACACTTTAGTTTGCAATATTGCATGTCTTACTAGATTTTGGTGCGTCCAACTACATGTATCTTGGGATACATGGGGTTAAAATAAGGTGTAATTTTTTCTAGATACATTTATTTACATGTGGATTTGCATGTATCTGAAATACATAATAAATTTCGCTCACTAGTTTAGGATCAAATTACATAGATACACTTTAGTTTGCAATATTGCATGTCTTACTTGATTTTGGTGCGTCCAACTACATGTATCTTGGGATACATGGGGTTAAAATAAGGTGTAATTTTTTTTAGATACATTTATTTACATGTGGATTTGCATGTATCTGGAATACATAATAAATCTCGCTCACCTCCCTCGCCTCTCTCCCACTCACTCACCAGTATCTTATGTATCTGGTATCCAAATATATGATAATCACACCAGATACATACTATCAAGATCTGAGACTACCCCCTAGTTGCGACATAGTGCTTAAAGCCACAAGTGATCCCAAGCTAACCTCGTGGCGTGGCATGACCCTATGAATCAACAATATTAAAAAACACATTAAGATAATTTAAATAAATGCAGAAGCTGAATTGATTTAGTCTCTTAAAATCAAACAAGTTGAAATTATTTTTAAATATATAAAGGTTATATTTTGGGGGGATAAATTAATAAGCAAAGTTGAACTAACTTAGCAACTCATGAAGGTAATAACATGAGGATTTTAAAGTTAGAATTATTTTTAAATATATAAAGGTTATATTTTGGGGGGATAAATTAATAAGAAAAATATGTCACATAAAATGGGATTTAAGGGAGTGTAACATAAAAAAGTATCCACAGAAATAGAATGGAGGGAATGATAGATGATGTCATTCTTTGAATATTGTGGTTAACTTATCGAGGGTCAATTTTTTCTCAACAACTCTTTTCGTGTTTATAGAATTGTATTAATTAATTGATATTCATTATTTTCGAAGGTTGTGCAAAATATAGTGACTAATTATTTTATCTGTTGTATGTGATAATGTACAATTATTTAGTCCTATAATTTGTTTCAGTTATCGAATCTTCGAAGGAATTTCTAGTAGATTGGTGGGATTTGTTCTATAGTAGGTTCAGCTCTAATCAGGCGGAGCATGCTAAAGAGCCGCATGCTGAGGTATTTCTAGGTTAAATTTCTCTTTTTTTAGACTACTATATTACATTATAATCTAAATCCATGATTTTGTTAAATCTTCAGGCTGTACGAACTATGGATAATGTGGTATGTCAAGTCCCTTTTGTTGTGCCATCATCTTTTCCTCAGAGGGCAGCATTTGTAACTAATTACAGGTAACGATATGTTATATTTATTTGCTAATACGGACCATCGTTTCTGCACCTGATGTATTTTATCATGACTGCCTTGTTCACTTATCTTCATGCTATCTCTGGGATGCTTTGTTCTTGAACAAAATCATGTTTCCATTGGGTTTGGTGCAAACACAACTATGACAAAAGAATATAGTTTTTATTGCTATGATATTACATTTTCTAACTCTTTTTATGGTCATATGTCCTACAGCCACCAAATTGAGCAGATTCCAAATATGCCTCAACAGAGGGAGGCCAAAGTATGTTTACATTTATGAGACAACAATATCTTCTTTTAATGTTGCGACATAACTGACAGTTGAACAAACTATGCAGATGGAACCAATCGTCAATACCCCCGAAAAGACTATGCTTCGGGTGCAAGATTCTTCTGAATCTCTTGTCTTTGGTCTTGATATATAACACATGTGAGCTCACTTAAGTTGTTTCTACTCTTATATGTTGACTTAACATGATTGCTTTAAGATCTTAAGCAAAATGAGTTCATTGTTGTATGTGTATTTATATGGTGTATACAAGATTTGTTGTAATGGAAACTCATATAAGATTTTTTTTCTAATCTTCCTGTCAGGCTCTTCCACCTTTGGTATGCAGCAAACTCCTTGATTAAATAAACATCCCGTGATTTCCTGATTTTTCTCTTGTCATGAAAAATTGAAGGCGATACCTTGACAAAGCTTACAATTCCTTAGCTTTTATAAAGTACATGTATGTGAGGAAAGACATACACATTTTGTTACTTCTGATCATTCTAAGCATTAAACTTCTTTTGCAATCCAAGCTCTACTCATGAGTACTTGGTCATGAGTGGAATAATGTTCTATGTTTTTTCTTTCTCTCTATTATAAATAGTCTGTTGCATATTTTTTTTATCAACACAAAGATCAACCTACAAGTGGTAAGAATAACAAAATCAGTATAGTGCGCAAGTTAAAATGCAAACAATAATCCCATCAAACCCAGTGTAAGCCAATAAGTGGGGTTTGAGTAGGGTGTTATGTAAGCATCTTTAAAGTGAAGTGTTTTGATGGTGATTATTAAGACACTAATACATTTGGATGAGGAATAGAGGATTTAGGTTTCAATAGTGAGACAAATTAACGTTGATGGCTTTATGTATTAGTGATTCAAGATAAGGCTAAGGTCACGAGCAACAGTTTTGGTATTCATATTAGCGGCCTTGGTCATTGATACTTCAAGTAGCATTATACTAATGATAGTTAAGCTTTTGTTAAAGACACTCCAAAAGTCCATTAGTAGGCTTATATTATTTCGTTTGTAAGTTATTATTACATTAATGAGGAGTGTAGTCAATCAAATCTACAGATTTAGCATCAAAATGATAAGGGTAGCATGGTGAATGGTGCATGAAGCATCTTGCATTTCTGTCGAAGACACCCTATCTTGATGCAAACATTTTAGGTTGATTCCACCGAGAGAACTTTACAGTTGTTTCAAGGCTCCTCTTCTAAATGTCAAAATGATAACAATGGAAAGGGATTGTGCCTGCTTTTCTTGTAGTGATTTTCTCTAACAAGTAATTTATTTTTGTAGTCTCTTGAGGTAAAGACAACCGCAAGAGTAGGTTGAGGAAATTTTTGCATTGCAATATTTTATTCACATGATGAAGGGGGGAAACATCGTCACTGATTTCCTGATTGGTAAATGGGAAAAGATTGTTAGCGCAATTACCTTTTAGTTCTTTCACACCTATTATCTCATCCATATTCAAACTCAGAAAACAAAGACCAACACATAATATTTGTGTTAAATCTTATAAATTATTCTCACCGCCTCTCCTTACTGTAGAAGACCAAGAATTCTTTAGCACAAAGAGAAAATAATATACTCCACTTAAAGAGGAAAAACTTGATCGTTACCTAGATCAAGGTGATTTGAGCATGAATCCCTCCATATGAAAACATTAGAATAATTGACCTACTTTAATCATTGTTGATGTAGTGATAACACCATCAAGCAAACTTATACTATTAGTTTACAATGTTTTCAAAACCAACAAAAAATTTAAAAAATGAAACATGATCTATGGTCTTGAAGAAAATATTGAGAATTGAAGTGCACGCTTAGTTGAAGTAACGCGCACAAGTTATAGGAAAAAATACCAAACGTGTAAGGATTTAATGCTATAATAAATTTGATGTTAATACAACCCCTCATAGTAAATTGACCGACTATTGTTGGGGTTGTTTTGTTCATCATTATTTGAAGGGAAGCCCAATGCACTAAATCTCCTGCTATGCGCAGGTACATGGAATACAAGTACACACTAATCTAAAGTGCATGGTTTCACAAATGAAGTAATGATTCCTCATTTGCCTTGGTTTACCGCTTTAAGATGCAAATCAATGTCCCATAATGAAACCTTAAGACTCCGTTGACTTGCCATTATAACATATTTAAAGTTGTTTTTGTTTACTTTAATCCCTTTTGTATTCTTCAAGTAGCTCCCAAAGTCTAAAACCCTTTTATCTAGATCATTCAATTTTCAACAAGTTATTACTAGAGGGGTCCGACTGGGTACAAGAGATTTCAGAGGATGTTATAAACAATGGAGAAAAGCATAAAATACCCCTCAACTATTTGAATTGGTACAAAACGTCCTTCCAACCACCTTCGACCCCCAAATACCCCTGACATCAACTTTTTGGCTCAAAAATACCCTCATGTCTAATGACTTATACTCATAAGATGGATGGGGGGCAATGTTGTACCAAATCTCATAGTTTAAGGGAACTTTACGCTCTTTTTCATTTAAATGATTTGAAATTACTTAATATATGAGTCATCTGATTGACCTCATTTTGAATTCCACAGTAAATTAAAAACTAAAAAAAGTTAGTCCTCTACTCTCTACATCTCCCTCCACCCCCACTCCCACCCCCACCCTTCACTTCCACTCTCTTTCACCATTTTAAATTTTATTTTTTTCCAACTTATGACCAAAAAAGGGAGAAAATGGAGGAAAATAACTATGACATTCATACAGAAACAATTAGTTCAATAAAAGATGATTGAATTAATAAACTATGTACGTATACTACTTTTTTGTTTTGTGTACCCAACATTTAAAAAAAAAAAACCATTTCTCATACCACTAGCCCCACCTGTCACGACCTAAAGCTAAACGTGATGAAACTTGTCTATTCCCACCAAGAAAAGTTAGCCTCAACCCAAGGAGAATGAAAGAAAATCAGAAATATAATAAAATAGAACAAGACAAAGGCAAAAAAATTAATCTATAAAAAAAAAACCCCAAAACCTAGTTGTCACGTGTACAAACCACTAAATACAGAAGTGCGGAATTTAGAAATAAACAAAAGTCTCAAACTTTGTTTTTCAAATAGAACAAAATATACGAAAAGGAAAAAGAGGGCCCGCCGAATGACAAGTAGCTACCTCTCAGATTCTTTAACGAGCCTCAACTGACAGGAGAAGAAGAAGGTCACACGGGTCCAGGCTCAGAACCTACACAAGTGCAGAAGCAAGGGATGAGTACCAACAACACGGTACACAACAAGAAACCTACTAAGCAAAGTAACTAGATAGAAAACGAACACCCCTGACTCTCCAAAAAAATCTCCTCAAACTACAACCTGCATAAAAATCAGCTCAATCTAGCAATTCTACAATACACGGCCCACAAGGCCCAATATTCACAGTTCAATAGCCACAATCCAACAATTAAATGAATCAAACAAGTCAACCTCAGAGTCAAGTAGTTCAGTCACACACAACAAGCAAATCAATCTCAAGTATCAAGCAAGTCATGCATAAGCATCAAAGATATAAAGACATCATAATCAACCTTTCGCCAAACAATTTTTCATCGACTTTGTAACCCTTTCCGAAAATGACCTTGGAAAAATAATAGTAAGAGGCAATGACCTTGGCCTCATAAACATCCACTGGAAATGACCTCAACCTAATAACACTTGCCGGCAAAGGCTTTAGCATAAAAACACTTATGAGCAAATATCTCGACGTTAAAGCACTTGCCGACAAAGACCTCGGCATTATAATAATCACATGTTTCATAATGGTGATCAACGATCAATGCACACAAGCAATATCACAGCACAAAGAAGAGACAACAAATTGCACAATTCAAGTCCACATTCTTGTTCTCAAGCATGTCATCACTCAACCAATAAGGGCACAATAAGGCAATTTATATCATTGTCATGACCCAAAGTACACCCTAGTCGTAACATGGCGTATAGGACCCCGAGAGACCCTATAAAAGCTACTTAGAATTCATATACAAGATTTTAGAATCTTAAAGAGTTCAAAAGACATTTCCGATTTATAAAGAGTTTAACAAAAGTAGGAGAAGTCTAACATAAGTCTCAAAGCCATCTATTACATCAAGGAGTGATTGGGACGTAACACATAAATCACATACAAAAGCCGAATTGAAAAGACATGAAAGTAATAAAAGAGTCTCGGTACTTGGAACATGAGGACTCACCAATCTTCAATGTCTATAAGGGATCACTAGCCATGAGTATGGGAGATAGGAGTGTTGAACCCTACATTAGTGACACAGCGTAGGCAAGAGTATGCATTAGTACATGGAATGTACAAAATACGATAACAATGCATAAGAGTCATTAAAACATGCTAAAAACAATTTATATGACACGCAATGACCAAGCCAAGTCATAAAATAATATATTAGAAAACATAAGTCATAATCATGGTCAATGCAAGCTAAACATCTTTCAAACACATTTTAGATACTTCTAGAAGTAGCCTTAGGTAATTATTGTGGGAAGTTTGCCATTAACGAACATAGACCATGTGGGGTATAACACGGGATCCGGTCTCTGTCCCATACCGAAAAGAGATGTCCTTACTTGCCAAGGTAAGAATCATAAACTTCTACCTTAAGTGGATCCACTAGCTAATGTCTATCTAAGACAAACCTATGGTGGCACATAGTTATGGGATAGGGAGATTGCTACTAGAAACCCGACCTCAACTACGGGAGAGCTTCTATCTCAATATCCTCTCGGTGCTAAGCATAAATCATACAGAATAGTCATTAATCTTAACTTGTCTTATTAACCATGCAAGGGCACATCATGTAGCCAATCCAAGCTAGAGTTCAATAGAATATCTCCATAGTATCGATTCATCATAGGTGAGAAAACCTTTCAATCTTATGAATCTTTTATGTGAGAAAACCCTTTGACATTCATGTTTTGAGTAGTATGAGATTGAGTAAAAACCCTACTTTTAATAGGAGATTTGAACTTGTAAAATTGGAGAATTTAAGAACCTTATGGAGGAAATGACTCCATAGGTGAATTCTATCATACCTTGATGTCAAAAGCCCACAATCAATGGTGAATTTGGAGACTTGATTGTGAGACCCTAGACTTCTTCTTCAAGCTCTAGAGAGAGAAATATTTGGGAAGAATTTTGATCAACTTTGTGGATTTAGGAGAATGAGTTTACTTGGGTAATTTAGGGGTTTAAAATGGTTTTATATGGCCTAGGGTAGAGGGTAAAAAGACATAGTATTTGGTTAAAATAATTATGAAAGACCAAAAAGCCCTTAAAATAAAAACTATCCGACCTCCACCGATGGTTAGACCCTTCGTCCGTAGGTCCTACTACGTACCGTATTGGTCAACCGTTGGTGGGGTTCAGGGACTTGTTTTTTGAACTTCAAATGACGAGGCCCATGTACGGTTGCTAGGTCTACCTACGAAGCGTACATGGCCACTGTAGGTCTTAAGATTTTCAAAAAATACTTTATTTCTTTTCCCTTGTAACCTACGGATGCAACCTACGGTCCCTAAGTGCTCTTACTAACCAAAGGTGGGAGTCGTTGGTCACATCTACAATCCAAAAACTGCATTTTCTTATTCCTTTCTAATACGAGGTGTTACAATATCTCCCCCTTGAGAACATTCATCCTTGAATAGAACTCAAGGAATCATAAGGAGCATATGAAGAAGATATACCATACCAACATGAATGCAATCACATAAATACACATATTCGAGGAGGAAAAATCGATTCTAAGCTAAAGCATGTCCAAAACATCATCTCATGAGGTCTATATGCAAATCATACTCAAATGCACATAAACATGGAGAAATCAATCAAGTTAACTGATTTTCTCAAAATTTATATTTTTCATGAATATGCATAAATGAGGAATCATGGGAGTATCTAAGCTACATGAAACCAAAAGAGTAAACATGAGGAACTAAATACCTCAAGCTAGAGTAGGAACATAGGGAAAGAGATGAGGATAAAGGAATATCATATCGGCCTTGGCCTCCCAAATAGCACCCTTAACTAACTAATTCCTCCAAAGAACCTTTACGGCAACAACTTCTTTGTTTCTCAACTTCCGAACTTACCGGTCTAAAATCTCAACCGGAACTTCTTCATAAGAAATACTGTTTAAACCAAGACTCTCCAATGGTACTATAGATTTCGGATCACAAACCCATTTCTTCAACAAGGAGACATGAAAAACCAGATGCACCGAGGCCAATCATTTGGTAAATCAAGTTCGTAAGAAACTTTACCAATACGCCTCAAAATTTGATATGGACCCACATAACGGGGACTAAGTTTCCCTTTATTTCCAAATCTCATCATACCCTTCTGGGTGAAATATTCAAATAGACTCAATCATCCACATATAACTCAAGATCTCTTCTTCTAACATCGTTATAGGACTTTTCTCGACCTTGAGCCATTTTCAACCTTTCTCTAATATGCCAAACTTTCTCCATAGCTTTATGTACCAATTCGGGACCTATCAAAGCAACATTACCTACTTTAAACAACCTTATAGGAGATCTACACCTCCTACCATATAGAACCTCAAATGGAGTCATACCAATGCTTGAATGATAGATATTATTATACGCAAAACTAAATCAAAGTCAAATGATCATCCCAGTTACCCTTGAAGTCAATTACACAAGCTCTCAACATTTCTTCCAAAGTTTGGATAGTACGTTCTGCTTGCCCATTGGGATGAAAGGTCATACTGTAACACCCCAGATTCGAGAAAGGAAAAAATCTAGATTTTTAGAAGTTGCAAGTGCCACCAGCGGAGGCCACCTACGGACCGCCAGTCGACTTATGGCCCGTCAGTTAGCTCCATCGATGGGCCAGTTGACTTTTAGTTTCAGACCCCAGATTTCAGCCCTCTGACAGCCAAACGACGACTGATAGGACGAACCGTCAGTCGAGTTACGGCCCGTCAGTCAGCTCTGTCGATGGCCCAGTCAAATTTTAGTTTCAGACCCTAAATTTCAGCCGTCTAACAGCCAAATGAAGATTGAAAGGACGGACCATCAATCGACTTATGACTTGTCAGCTAGCTCCGTCGATAGGCCAGTCGACTTTTAGTTTAGGGGTTATATGGTCTTTTCCTTATTATTTTATCCCTAAACTAATTCATTTTGGTCAGCTTTAGCCTATTATTCGAGTAAGATTTTTTCCTAAACCATTATTCTTTAGAATTCACCAAGCTTAGAACAAATGAGGATAAAGAGGCGACTCAAAACCCTTCCAAGAATGCATCAAATTTTCCTTAGTTCCATCCTTGAAATCAAAGGATTTCTCCGTAGATTTTGTCATTAGCTATGTGGGATTTCACTGGTGGATTCCTTTCATCCACTAGGTCCCTAGAATTCAGTCAGATTCTTGATTCACTATATCTTGGTTAGACCTAGGGTTTCTAATACCTTAGATATTAGTTGTGATTTAGCTATTAGAGTATTTCTAATCATATTATCATGTTTTCGTAGAATCGTTGCTTAGTTCTTTGCATTAAACTCTGAACCCTAGTTGTGTAGATTCTCTTAGTTCATTAATTACACATGCTAGGTCAGTTAAACAGATATACATGCTCCAGATTTCGAATGTCACATTATTAGTATATAATTGTTACATTCTCAGATTTTGCATGTCAGTATTTTGAGCTATTCCAGATTTAAGTCATAATGTATAATACACATATTCAGTTGGGAGTATGCTTATCACCGAGTGGACTAGGGTTACAGTTAACCCTCATATTCCGAAAACTACGTGTCCCCGTAGGCTTATAAGTCCCCTCTGTTGGGCCATCAACTTTAGTGATCATGCCATTCATGCCTTTATACCCTTAGCAAGGTATATTGGGTCCTCTCGATGAGGCGTATATGACCTGACGTATTCGGGCACTTCATCCAATACTAAGCGTCCACGGTCATTCAGTAGTAATATAACCCAACTAGTGAGTTGGGGTCGAATCCCAAATGAGCGGTTTGTAATCGAGAATTAAGAGAAAGCATAAATGTGTACAAGTTAATTATAGCAATAAACATTTACGAAGAAAGCCATATCAAATTAAAGGGTGACACAAGTGTCAATTATCAAAGGGGTTTGTAATCAATTATAAACTAAAATGACAACTGATGTTTGCGAAATCAATGACACAATTTCCAATGCAAGTGTCTACGATCGTGTAATAGTATAATAACCCAACCAAGGGTTGGGGTCGAGTCCCAAGGAAGTGGTTTAGAGAATTAATAGAAAAATAAAATTTGTTCTAACTAGTTGTAGCTAAAGACATTAACGACTAAACACATTGTAAATTAAAGGGGGGTGACACAAAAGTGTCAAATATCAATGGGAGTTTGTCACAAGTAGTAAAAATAACGAAAATAACAAGAAAATCAAGTATGGGGAAATATTTTTGGGGTGTGACTGCAATACAAGTTAATATAAATCGTTGGGTTCATGCTTTCAATAGGAAATTTGCAAGATAATAATGACTAGGTTAAGCTTTAGATGGAAATAAGTTCTCTCTCGAGCAACTTACCCCGTTTCAAATGGGTTTCTCTCAGACATCCATTTGCCGCATGAAGTCCAGCCTACGCCTTACCCCACTCACTTTCTCGAGCTGAGTGTTAGGATATGGGACTAGGGCTCACCCTCTCGGGCTGAACCTCATGTCGAACCACTCCTTAGGCCATCATTCTAGTGGTTTTGGTTTCACGACCTCTCTCTCTCGCAAGTCGAAAACACATGAGGGATTTTGTATTTGCAACTACAAACCCATTAAATTAAACCACAACCACTAGGTGAAATCACCATTAAAATACATCTAACCTATCAGCAAGCAAAACCCAACAATAATCTTAACTCATATTGGCTAAATCACACCCCAAGAATGGGGTTTTTAGCCACACATCAAGAAATAAACAATTATACCAAAAATGATAGCAAAATCAAATGGGTATAAGAAATTAAACCTTAATGTAAGCAAAGGAAGAAGAATAGAGAAGACCCACTTCCAATTTAGGGAAAATGAACTTCTTTCTTCAAGTCTCCCAAAAACCCTTTCCAAACTTGAGAGAAAAATACAAGAAACTAATATTCTAAGAGTAAAAATTATACTAATGTTCGGATCTCTTTAAAACTAATAAAGAGCTAGTATTTATAGTTTCATAAAATAGTGCTGCGGCGGATCGTTCGGCGAGGTAAGTGGGAATCACCGATCGACTCGGCGATTCGCCCATCATCTAGTTTGTCGCCCTTCTGTGCTTGCCTACAACATCTTTTCATCCTGGACCATTGGGAGGTATATTTCTACTTCATGGAACTGATCGGCGATACACCGACTGCTCCTTTCATCGCCTTTTTGATCCTCTCCTTCAGGGCTTTGCGTACTGGAACAAAGGGTAAAGTATGTCTAGTCGGCGATTCGCCAAGTGTGCTTGGCGATGCTTAGGCTTCAGTTTCTTCATTCTCTTCAGCCTTTTTTTCTTTTTGCGCCTAAGTTTCCATGATTCCATTAAAACTTCAAATACCTAAAACTTAAGAGTTTTCATCAAATATTGAGAGAAAATAAGCATTTGGGGACACTATTTCTATTAAAATAAAGCCCTAAATGAGTACAATTTGAGGACTCATCAACAGCCTCAACTTAAACTTTTGCCTGTCCTCAAGTAAAACTCAAGTTCAGCCGTTCAAATAGGATGTCTCAATCAGTGCTACACAAGACTCAACCATGAACATACACAACAAAACTCAAATTACTCATGCAAAGATTAATTGTGTACTCAAAGATTCAAGTTGTGACACACCATTATCAAAGATTCTCAAGCTCGCAATACTTGCTACTAATGCAAGTTCAAGCTCAACAAAAGCATTCAAATTCCCTCACACAAATGATGATTCCATAATCACACACAAAGGTCTAATCATTTAAAGCTCAGGAATCAGATGCAATGCTCATACTTAAAAAAAGGAACAAAATGCATGCTTTCACCCATCGGTTTGCCCTTATTTTCCAATCAACCTTCGGTTCGGCTCACCCAAGATAAAAAAGGTATTTACAAGGCTTGTAATAGGGCTGAGTGCAAAGGTATGGTCATTTAGGCTTAGTGACTTTCATCCTCATGAGATGTGGTGCTCTCAACACATCCTTCTTTTCTTCTTTCATCAATTTTTCTTCTAGTGCTTTATAGTCATCTTATTATTCACTTCCCGTGGATTGCTTGGAAACCCAATCTCTTTCGCACTTTATTTCACAACTTTCCTTTTCATTTCTTTTCTTTTCTCTTTTTTTTCTTCTTTTTTTATATGGAGGGTTTCCATTTTGTTTTGCAATACCATGGGTTAAGAGAGACTTCTTCTTGCACTTCTTGATTTCTTCCTTTTCCTTTTCACCACACCCCCGACTTAGGCTTTTGGCCTAGGTTGGCTATTCACTTAAACACATATTAAGAGGATTCTAGGTAATGGATGAAGAGAGGTTTAAGTTTTCATCAAGTTTCTTCAAAGAAGGATAGGCTCAAAGGGTGTTCAAGAGAGGTTCACACGCTTACAAGGTAGGCCACAAAAGATGTATATGTCAAATTGGCTCACACTCTTCAAAAGTTGCCTAAGATCATCTCAAGAGCAAGCCTTACTTAATGAATCGGACTAACGGGGTAAATTCTAGGTGTATTCATGCATGGTTCAAAATAAGCTCATAACACAAGGCATCGACACTAAAGTCAAACAAGATTACACACTTTTGCTAGTGTGCAATGGTCATCACACGAGAATTAATTTGATACATGGCTAATCACAACGAGATGCAAAGAGTTCACATATTGTTTATGCAACTTCATTTGGTCTCGTTGTAGCCGCACATTCATGTTTGTTCGATTGAGAGCACTATTCAAGTAATCGGTATTTGAGTGAAACCGAGACTCGAATTTGTACGAGAACAACCACTTTCAACACAAGAGGTAACGAAAAATTTTGAAAAATGAAATTTTTTCGGAAGGGTCATATTTTTTCTTTGTAAATTAAAAACATTAAGGAGCCATAAGCTCAAGCATCCACGAAAAGTAGTATAAGCTAAAATTAAAAGGAACAGACAATCCAAATGTACACAAAAACACAAATATCCATAACAAGCAAACAAAGGTGAGCCTCACCCCACCACAATAAAAGGCGTTTGTCCTCAAATGCAATTTATAAGTATCCAACAGTTAAAGTAAAGAAAAAACAGAGAAAGAGGTAAAGAGGGGATCATGTTTACATGCTTGCTCCATCTGTCGGGGTATTGTTCCCCAGGTTGTCATTCTAGTTCTCATTGTGTTCATTTGCCTTAGCTTTTACATAGATGTTACCAGCAACCATTCCGTCCCCCTCATGGCTCGCCAAAAAGGTGTTTATAGCCGTGTAGACTCCGCGTTTCCATGAAGGAATAGTGGGATCAATGGGGACTCTTCTGCTGGAGCTTGCTTTCTTACTTTTTCTTCTCTCTTTTGCCAATTCTACTATCTTTTTGTCTCTTTTGAAATCTCTTGCTCTTATATGTTGGGGTGGTATATCTCTCCCTGCGACCTTTGGTCTAGCCATTTCTTTAATGCCGATCAAATTATTTTTGAAATGCTAGGCAACAAAGAAATCCAACCCCAAGCACTAATTATCGACTACAATACTAAAGGCAAGCAATAATCTAGAAAATATTACTTCGATGTGAAGTTGAGAAGTTTAAAACGAGGGAGAGTGGGAAAATTTAAAAATTTTGAGATTTTTTGCACTCTATAACCGTTTAGTTCTTGTCCATTCGATGATGTTAGTCAACTCGCCGACCCACTCAGCGGTCCGCCAAGTGGTCATTTATCCCGCCCTTTCTTCAAAATCTTCAATTTTTTGGGGGTGAGATCGGCGGTCTGCATCGAGATCGCCAAGCAGGTTGGCGATGCGCCGAGCTGCTTTTCGAGTTCGCCAAGTTTTACAGGCTCTTTACGACTTTGTATTGAGCCAAACGACGGATCCATTCGGGCTCGCCAACCTATTTAGCGACTCGCGGAATGGACTTTCTGCTCGCCAACCTGAGATTTTCAACACTTTCCTCGGTTTATCTACAAAATCAACACACCATTATTTATAAAAGTAAAATCCTAAATTTTTAAGACCTTGGGTTGCCTCCCAAGAAGAGCCTTATTTAATGTCGTGGCTCGATGTGAGCTATCAGTCAAGCTTCATCATTGGGGTTTGACCTAACGCCATTAAGCAACCCTCCTTCGCTGCTAGGGCAGAGATGCGGCAGTGCGTGGTCCAATAGGTCTTCAATCACCTTGATTGATCTCGAGTTAGAACCAACATTAGATTCAACACCTCCATGCTCTCCTTCATCGCCTCTAGCATTCTATTTTGCTCATGACGCTTTTGGAGAATGATCAATAGCGTATCATCAATACGCTTTTTCTCATCACTCCTAGAGCTTTCTTGCTAATGAGGAAGCGGATGCTTCCCTTGGCATTTACACTGCTTTTCCACCTCCTTTATTTTGGTGGCCAAGTCATTCAGTTGAGATACCAGTGCCTTAACTTGGAGTCACCCTCGCCTCCTTGATTTATTTCAACCGACTTGCCACCCCTTCCCTCAGCAATGCTAAGGTACCTGCACACACAAACAACTAAAAAGAAAAACAAAACTAACAGTAAAATTAGTAAAACTACACTAAAAAGAACAAAAAGCTCCAGTTAACTGCATTTTCAAGTGACACCACTCCCCGGCAGCGGCACCATTTTGATGTTTGTGTAATCAACGACACAACTTCCAACGGAAGTGTCTATGATCGTGCAATAGTATAATAACCCAATCAAGGGTTGGGGTTGAGTACCAAGGGAGTGGTTTCGAGAATTAATAGAAAAATAAAATTTATTCTAACTAATCGTAGCTAAAGACATTAATGACTAAAAACATTGTAAATTAAAGAGGGGTGACACAAAAGTGTCAAATATCGATGGGGTTTGTCACAAGTAGTAAAAATAGCGAAAATAACAAGAAAATCAAGTATGGGGAAATATTCTTAGGGTGTGAGCGCAATACAAGTTAATATAAATCGTTGTGTTCATGCTTTCAATAGGAAATTTGCAAGATAATAGTGACTAGGCTAAGCTTTAGATGGAAATAAGTTCTCTCTCGAGCAACTTACCCCGTTTAATATGGGTTCCTCTCGGATACCCATTTGCCGCATGAAGGCCAGCCTATGCCTTACCCCACTCACTCTCTCGAGCTGAGTGTTAGGATATGGTACTAGGACTCACCCTCTCGGGCTGAACCTCATGTCGATCCACTTCTTAGGCCATCAGTCTAGCGGTCTTAGTTTCACAACCTCTCTCTCGAGCAAGCCGAAAACACATAGGTGGTTTTGTATTTGCAACTACAAACTCATTAAATTAAACCACAACCACTAGGTGAAATCACCATTAAAATACATCTAACCTATCAGCATGCAAAACCCAACAGTAATCTTAACTCATATTGGCTAAATCACACCCCAAGAATGGGGTTTTTAGCCACACATCAAGAAATAAACAATTATACCAAAAATGATAGAAAAATCAAATGGTTATAAGAAATTAAACCTTAATGTAAGCAAAAGAAGAAGAATAGAGAATAACCACTTCCAATTTGGGGAAGATGAACTCCTTTCTTCAAGTCTGCCAAAAACCCTCTCCAAACTTGAGATAAATATACAAGAAACTAATATTCTCAGAGTAAAATTTATATTAATGTTTGGATCTATTTAAAACTAATAAAGATCTAGTATTTATAGTTTCAGAAAATAGTGTTGCGGCGGATCATTCGGCGAGGTAAGTGGGAATCGGCGATTGACTCAGCGATTCGCCCATCGTCTGGTTCGTCGCCCTTCTGTGCTTGCCTACAACATCTTTGCGTCCTGGACAATTGGGAGGTATATTTCTAATTCGTGGAACTGATCGGCGATACGCCGATTGCTCCTTTCATTGCCTTTTTGATCCTCTTCCTTCCGGGCTTTGCGTATTGGAACAAAAGGCGAAGTATGTCCAGCCGGCGATTCACCAAGTGTGCTTGGCGATGCTCATGCTTCAGTTTCTTCGTTATCTTCAACCTTTTTGTTCCTTTTTGCGCCTAAGTGTCCATGATTCCATTAAAACTTTAAATACCTGAAACTTGAGAGTTTTCATCAGATATTGAGAGAAAATAAGCATTTGAGGACACTATTTCTATTAAAATAAAGCCCTAAATGAGTCCAATCTGAAAACTCATCAACAACTAGACACAAAAAAGCAAATATGGAGACGGCATTCTTGGGATGTGATAGGAATATGGGCTAAAATAAACAACCAAGTAAATGCTATTGATAGTAAATCGCTGTAAATTGATAAATAAGCTAGACTTTAATGGGGGTAAATTTTCTCTCGAATAATTTACCCCGAATCAAATCGGTTTCTCTCGAACACCGATAGGTGGCAATGAAGCTCAACCTTCGCCTTAGTCCATTCACTCTCTCGAGCTGAATGTGTGGGAGAGGGTTTAGGATTCGCTCTCTCGAGCTGTACCCACGACAACCCAATAACCACAGATTATCGATTCATTAGTTTTGGTTTTAAAACCGCTCGCTCGAGCAAGTAAAAAACACTAAGATAAAATTGTATTTGCAATTACAACCTCATTAAATTCAAACACACCTACTGAATAAAATCACCTTTAAACAGCAAAATAACTATCTATAAGCAATACCAGCTGTAAATTCAACCCATATTCACATATTCACACCCCAAGAATTGGGGTTTTAGCTAGACATAGTAAAGAGATAGAAGTCGTAACCAAAAGTGTTTCCATCAAATGGGTACGATAAATATTGTCTTTACACGCGTCGAAGATGAAGAATCTCCAATACCCACTTCCAATTGATTAGAAATGGGAACCTTCAAATCTTCAAAGCTAAGGAACAAAGTCTCCAAAAACTCTAAGTTCTAAAACTGAGTAATTCTAAAAATTGGTTTCTGAATTGTAAAAGTTGATACTAAACTAAAAATTCAAACATTGCACTAGCCATCAACATCGTCGTGCTCTATGTCATTGGGCGACATAGTACTGCTTCGCGGATCTATTTGGCGAAACGCTGACTGCTCCTTTCATCGCCTTTTTTATCCTACTTCTTCAAGGCTTCGTGTACTGGAACAAGAGGCGGAGTGCGTCCCTTTGGTGAATCGCCAAGTATGCTTGGCGATGCCCATGCTTCAGCTCCTTCATTCTTTTCAGCCCTTTTGTTCCTTTTTGTGCCTAAGTGTCTATGCTTCCACCAAAACTTCAAATACTGAAACTTAAGAGTTTTCATCAGATATTGAGACAAAATAAGCATTTGAGGACACTATTTCTATCAAAATAAAGCGCTAAAGGAGTCTAATTCATGGACTCATCAATGCCAAGACAGATAAAGAGACTGTGTAGACAGGATCCCCTCTTTACCTCCCTCTCTATCTTACTTTCATGTTGACTTTTGGATAATTTTGTTTGCATTTGTGTACAAATGCTTTTAGTTGTGGTGGGGTGAGGCCCACCTTTTATGTGACTATTTCTTGTTTTGTTTATATATTTGGGCTTTGAGCTAAATTCGTGTTATACACTACTTTTTGTGGAAGGTTTAAGCTTATGGCTCCTTGCTTTTAATTGTAAATGATTTTTTAACCCTTTCGAAACTTTTTCTGAAAATTTTTGCCACCTCTTGTATGTGTTGAATGTGGTTGTTCTCTTGCAAATTTGAGTACCAGTTTTGATCAATACCAATGACTCGGATAGTGCTCATAATCAAACATAAATGAATGTGCGGCTACGACGAGGCCAATTGAAGTTGAATAGACAATATGTTAACTCTTTGCATCTCGTTGTGACTAGCCAAGTATCGAATTGAGTCACTTGTGATGAACATTGCACACTAGCGAAAGTGTGAACTTTTGTTTGACATTGGTGTCAATGCCTTGTGTAATGAGCTTACCGTGAACCATGTGTGATGACACCTAGAATTTTCCCTGTTGGTCCGGTTGACTAAGTGATGCAATTTCTTGAGATCATCTTAGGCAACTTTAAAGAGTGTGAACCAATTTGAAATTATACCTCTTTGTGGCTTACCTTGTGAGTGTTTGAACCTCTTTTGAGCACCCTTTGAGCCTTGACCTTTTCTTGCAAGAAACTTGATAACATTGTAACCTTTCCTTATCCATTACCCATAATCCTCATGATTTGTAGTTTGTGTGAATAGCCAACTTAGGCCAAAAGCCTAAGTTGGGGGTGTGGTGAATAGAAAAGGTAAATCAAGAAAATGCAAAGAAGTCCCTTTTGCCCATGTTTTGAGAAAAATGGAACCCCTCCATATAAAAAAAGAGAGAAAAAGAAGAAAAGATTGAAAAAGAAAAAGAAAGAAAATGTTGCGAAATAAGGTTGTGGAAATAAAAAGAAAATGGGGTTTCCTATGACTTATGGAAGATGAATAAGAGGTGACTTTTGAGCTTGAATGAAAATGATAAAGAGAAGGAAAGAATGTGTTGTTCACATCACATTTCATGAAGATTTCAGCCTATAAGCCTAAATGACTATACCATTACACTCAACCCCATTACAACCTTGAAAAGACCTTTTCGATCTTGAATGAGCTGAAGCAAAAGTCGATTGGAAAATAAGGGCAAACCTATGGGTGAAATTACACATCATGTTTATCTTTGTGAGTGTAAGTGTTGATCTTGATTCTGAAACTTTAAATGATTGAACCATTGAGTGAATATGGAATCTTTCTTTTTGTGAGGGCATTTGAATACCTTTGTTGAGCTTGAACTTGCATTTGAAGCAAGTATAGTGAGCTTGAGATTCTTTGGTAATGGTGAGTCACAACTTGAATCTTTAAGTGCACAATTGATCCTTGCACGAGTAAGTTAAGTCTTTTTTTGTGCATTCATGATTGAGTCTTGTGTAGCACTGTTTGAGACATCCTTTTTGAACTGCTGAACTTGAGTTTTACTTGAGGACAATCAAAAGTTTAGGTTGGGGTGTTGATGAGTCCACGATTTGGACTCTTTTAGGGCTTTATTTTGATTGATTTAGTGTCCTCAAATGCATATTTTGTCTCAATAACAGATGAAAATCATTGAGTTTCTGGTATTTGGAGTAAGAGACTAAGCATGGACACTATTAGCCAGAAAGGAACAAGGCAGCTGAAAAGAACAAAGAAAAGATAGCCTGAGGATCACCTAAACCATTAGGCGAGTCACCGAATGGCTATGGTCTCGCCTAATGTTCCAGTGTACCAAGCTCTGAAGGATAAAATTGAGTTGGCGAGATAAAGGAGTAGTCGGCGAGCTGCCGAATGATTCCGCGATGCAGTACTCCATCGCCCAATGTTACCGAACTTGAATTTGCTGAAGGCCAATGCAGAAAAGCGATGAACCAGACCAAAGGGTGGATCATCGAGTGGATCGACGATCCCGACTAACTGCACCGAGTGATCCTTCACAAAACACTTTTTGACAACTATAAATACAGATGGCGATGAACTACACCAAAGAGTGAATCGCCGAGTTAATCGGTGATTCCGACTAACCTCACCGAATGATCCGCCAGCACTATTTTCTGAAGCCTATAAATACTAAACTTGTTATTAATTTTTAGAGAGTCGAATTTTAATTTTAATTTCCACAATAGAATAGTACTTTTTGGTATTTTTCTCTCAAGTTTGGAGAGGGTTTTGGGAACTTAAAGAAATGAGTTCATCTTCCCCAAGTTGGAAGTAGGTCTTGTCCATTCTTCTTCCTTTGCTTAAATCAAGGTTTAATTTTTTATACTCATTTGATTTTAGTATCATTTTAGGTGTATTTTGTTATTTCTTAATGTGTGGCTAAAAACCCATTCTTGGGGTGTGATTTAGCAAATATGTGTTGATATTGTTGTTGGGTCTTGCTTGCTGATAGGTTAGATGTATTTTACTGGTGATTTCACCTAGTGGTTGTGGTTTAATTTAATAGGTTTGTAGTTGCAAATACAAAACCACCCATGTGTTTTCGGTTTGCCTGAGAAAGAGGTCGCGAAACCAAGACCACTAGACTGATGGCCTAAGGAGTGGTTCGGCATGAGGTTCAGCCCGAGAGGGTGAGCCTTAGTCTCATATCCTAACACTCATACCGTAGGTTAGTATCGTTGGTCACGATAAGCATCAAAATGGCGCCGCTTCCGGGGAGTGGTGTCACTTGAGAATTCTTAGATTAGTAGAATTTTTGTTCTTTTTAGTGTAGTTTTACTAACCTAACTTTTAGTCTTGTTTTGATTGTGTAAATATTTCAGAAAGCACGAGTGTTAGCGGCAGTAATGGTAGCCAGGTGGGCCACCAAGATGACATTGGTAACCTCAACGATGTCCAAGATCCAAATGTCAATGACCCCTATCTCATGGGAAGTGTTGGAGCTATCCGCTTAGCCCCAGCCGAGGGGAATGCAGTGTTCCATATAACGAGCACTATGTTGCAACTAAAAGGACTTTTCAGCGGATTGGCTCATGATGATCCCCGTGCGCATCTTCGAAACTTCATGGATGTATGTGGGCCATTCTCTTTCAAGTAAATCTCTCAAGAGTCAGTCAGGTTGCGATTATTCCCATTTTTTCTGATGGGGAAAGCTTGCAAGAGGTTAGGTGAGTTACCACGAAACTCGATCACTTCGTGGGAGGAGCTGGTCACCGCATTTAATGTGCGATTTTTCCTCTCTAGAAGATGATGACTATTCGGGATAGCATCCAAATCTTCAAGCGTCTGAATGGAGAGCCTCTACATGAAACATGGCTTCGATTTAAAAATCTGGTGCTACAATGCCCAACCCATGGTCTTCTGATAACGTGGTCCTTCAATACTTCTACTGGAGTCTAGACTCGGTAAACAAGGGTGTCGTTGACCAACTCTCACCCGGAGGTTTCATGCAGCAACCGTACAAAGTAGCAGCCCAACTTCTATATGGCATGACAACCATCAATAGAGCGTGGTACCCTCGTGAGGACCAGGTCTCCTTGTCACCTTCCAGCTATCTAAGGAGCAGATTGAAAAGGACAATGAGAGAGACCAAAACATGGCTAAGATCATGACACAACTTGATATTCTATCTAAGAATGTTGTGGGGGCTGGTACCCGTGGTGTCAATGCTGTAGGGGTTGGGAGCACGAATCCTGAAGAGATGAAATTTGAAACTTTATATAGCGAGGAGGTAAATTTTCTAGCAAACCAAGGCGGTGGTTATCGTTCAAACTAGCTGAGGCAGGGTGGTAACCAAGGTTGGGCTAGAGACGAAGGATGGAAAGATCGAGACCGTGAATGGAGGGATCAGAATCCAAATTGGAAGGATGGGGAGAAGGATAGATATGTGCATCCCTACAAGTGACAAAAGCCCAAGGATTCAGAAGGTGGTAGGTCTGAGGATATGCTCTCGCGTATCCTAAACAAAGTTGAAGGGTCAAACAAAATGCTAAAAGGCATGAAAGAAGATGTGTCCACCCTTAGCCAGACTGTCACCTCTCATTCAGTTTCAATCAAGCAGTTGGAGACCCAAATGGGTCATATCTCTTCTCATCTTAACCCAAGACAGCAGGGGGGTTTGCCTAGTAATACTATGGCTAGCCCCAAGAGTGAGGTCTGACGATGGACTTGCGTCGTGCCACGACATTAATAAGGCGCTGTTTTGGGGGCAACCCAAAACCTCTTACTTGCTTTAGTTATCTTGATAAAATAATAGTGTGTTGATTGTGCAAATAGAAGTGTGGAGAGTGTACGAAAAGTACAGATTAGCGAGCAATAGAATCTGTCGGTGAAGCCGATCTTACCTGTTGTTTGATTCAATACATCTCAACGATTGGGTCTGGAAAACTTGGCGGAGTGTGAATTCCTTCGGCACATCGCCAACTCAGTTGGAGATCTCGACAAAGATCGCTAATGCAACGCCCACCTGAATTGAAAACTCTGTTATATTCAGCGAAAAGATCAGATGTTCAGCGCTTCACCGAGTGAATGGGAAAACTTGACTTACATCGCCGAATGGGCGGAAACTAGACGGTTTTTGCAAGCCACATGTTTAAAAGTTCTATTTCATTCATTTTCTCTCACTTTTTCATCCTATCAAACTCACACCTGCACTTTAGATTTATACTTCCTGCCATTTTAAAGTATTTTAAGTGTCGAATTGTGCACGGATCTGGATCGCATTGCTGCCTAGCACGTTAGTACAATCTAATTCAGCACCAAGGTTGGTAATCGAACCCCTCAGTTATTTCATCAAAATTTGTACTCATTTGCATGACGATTGATAGTATAAAATCTCTGCTGAGTCTCTGAGTTACTGGGATTGCATGTATTATTGATTATGATTCAGTAGCATTCACATGATTTGAGGGACTCCCATTCAACTGTGCCTTGAATTGAATTTTTACCTGAGGGAAAATGTGAAACTTCTATGGGTTTTCGTTGAAATTGTATTATTTAAGCCTAAATTGCATTATCTGGGTTGCGGGGTGAAATTTGAAAGAAATAAGTTGAAAATAGACATGTTTGGCTGTTCGGCAAGATGAATAGACTCGCTGAATTGCTCGGAGGTTCGCCTAACGTCCCCATTCCACCCTTAACTGAATACTTTATGTATTGATTGATCTGTGACTTTCAGCGGTCAGTTTAATTCACAAAATGCACTCGGTGACTCGCCGAAAAATCCCTTGTTCACCTTTTGTCTGCGCCCATGTATCATTTGCTTATCATTTTCAATGATTAGCCTTACAGGGTAAGCACTTCGCCAGATAGCTTGGCTAAGCGATTCCATACTCAGAAACACTCTTTTGCTCCTGTTTGAATTATTATCTAACTTATCCTCGAAGTCTTTGCAGAAATGGCTAGACCAAAAGTCGTAGGGAGATATGATCCACCCAGGCACATAAGAGCACGAGAATTTAAAAATGATGAAAATAAAGCAGAGTTAGCCAAACAAAGGAAATATACCCAGGAAGCCAGGGCAAAGAGATGAATTCCCATCAACCCTAATGTGCCTCCAAGGGCACACAGTTTAGTTAATGCAATACAGGCCTTCGAAGCAGCTCATGAGATAGATCAGATGATTGCAGCTAATCTTGCTGCAGAGGCCAAGGCAGAGGCAAATAATGAGGACCCACACAATAATACTCCAGGGACCATTGTTTTACTTTAGGGAGATGCATCAGGCACTGATGTCCCGACAGATAGAGGGACTGCATAGACATGACCTTTCTTCACCCCCCCTCTGTCTTATTATATTTTCCAATTCTGATACTTTCATTTGCATTTGAGGACAAACGCTCTTATTTGTGGTGGGGTGAGGCTCACCTTTTGTGTGCTTGTTTCAGATACTTGTGTTTTGTATATATTTGGGTTGTTCTATTTTAAATTGTGTCAATACTATTTTCTGTGGATGTTTGAGCTTGTGGCTCCGTTTATTTTTATTTGCAAAATGATTTTGACCCTTCCGAAATTTTTTAAATTTTTCGCACATTTTTGCCACCCCTCGTGAGTTGATGTTGCTGTTCTTCTGTAAAAAATCGAGTCTCGGTTTCGATCAATACCGATGACTTGAATAGTGGTCTCAATCAAACGAACATGAATGTACGGCTGCGATGAGGCCAAATGAAATTGCATAGACAATATGTGAACTCTTTGCATCTCGTTGTGCTTAGCCATTTATCAAATTGATTCTCTTGTACTGACCGTTGCACACTAGCGAAAGTGTGTAGTCTTTTTTGACTTAAGTGTTGATGCCTTGGGTGTGATGAGCTTACTTTGAACCATGCATGAATAAACCTAGAATTTTCTCTATTAGTCTGATTGATTTAGTAAGGTGTGCTGTTGAAATGATCTTAGGTAACTTTAAAGAGTGTGAGCCAATTTGACATATACCTCTTTTGTGGCCTACCCGTGAGTGTGTGAAACTCTCTTGAACACCCCTTGAGCCTTATTTTTCTTTGGAAGAACCTTAATGAACCTTAGACATTACTTGATCCACTACCTATAAATCCTCTTGATTTGTGGTTTAGTGAATAGCCAACTTAGGCCAAAAGCTTAAGTTGGGGGTGTGGTGAAAAAGGAAAAGGAGAAGTCAAGAAGTGCAAGAAAAGTCTCCCTTAACCCATGGTGTTGCGGAAAAATGGAAACCCTCCATCTACAAAAAAAATAAAATAAAATAAAAAAATAAATAAAAAATAAAATATACAATACAAAATAAGTCGGGTTTCCAAGCAATCCATAGGGGTGAATAAAAAGATGACTTAGAAGCACTAGAAAAAGAAGTGATAAAGGAAAAGAAGGGAATGCTTTGAGAATACCACAATTCATGAGGATAGTAAATCACTATGCCTAAATGACCATACCTTTGCACTCATCCCCATTACAAACCTTAGAAAGACCTTTTGATCTTGAGTAAGCTGAATCGAAAGTCAATTGGAAAATAAGGGTAAGCCTATGGGTGAAAACATGCATTGTGTTCCTTTTTTTGAGTGTGAGCGTTGCATCTGATTCCTGATCTTAAATTGATTAACCTATAGGTGTGAATATGGAATCATTCTTTGTGTGAGGGAATTTAGATACTTTTTGTTGAGCTTGAGCTTGCACAAGTAGCAAGTATTGCAAACATGAGAATCTTTGGTAGTGGTGTGTCACAACTTGAATCTTTGAGTACACAGTTGATCTTTGCATAAGTAATTTGAGTCTTGTTGTGTATGTTCATGATTTAGACTTGTGTAGTACTATTTGAGACACCTTGTTGAACAGCTGAACTTGAGTTTGCTTGAGGACAAACAAAAGTTTAAGTTGGGGGTGTTGATGAGTCCACGAATTAGACTCATTTAGGGCTTTATTTTGATAGAAATAGTGTCCTCAAATGCTTATTTTGTCTCAATATCTGATGGAAACTCTTAAGTTTTAGGTATTTGAAGTTTTGGTGGAAGCATGGACACTTAAGCGCAAAAAGGAACAAAAAGGCTGAAAAGAACGAAGAAGCTGAAGCCTGGGCATCGCCAAGCACACTTGGCGATTCGCCGAAGGGACGCACTCCACCTCTTGTTCCAGTACGCGAAGCCCTGAAGAAGTAGGATCGAAAAAGTGATGAAAGGAGCAGTCGACGTTTCGCCGAATAGATCCGCGAAGTAGTACTATGTGGCCCAACGACACAGAGCATGACAATGCTGAAGGCTAGTGCAACATGGTGACGAACTACACCAAAGAGCGAATCGCCGAGTTAATCGGCGATTCCGACTAACCTCGCCGAATGATCCGCCAGCACTATTTTTTGAAGCCTATAAATACTAAAACTTGTTATTAATTTTTAGAGAGTCGAACATTAATTTTAATTTCCACAATAGAATAGTACTTTTTGGTATTTTTCTCTCTAGTTTGGAGATGGTTTTGGGAACTTGAAGAAAAGAGTTCATCTTCTCCAAGTTGGAAGTGGCTCTTCTCCATTCTTATTTTTTTGCTTAAATCAAGGTTTAATTTCTTATACCCATTTGATTTTAGTACCATTTTAGGTGTATTTTGTTATTTCTTGATGTGTGGCTAAAACCCCCCATTCTTAGGGTGTGATTTAGCAAATATGTATTGATATTGTTGTTGGGTCTTGCTTGCTGATAGGTTAGGTGTATTTTAATGGCAATTTCACCTAGTGATTGTGGTTTAATCTAATGGGTTTGTAGTTGCAAATACAAAACCACCCATGTGTTTTTGGCTTGCCCGAGAGGGAGGTCGCGAAACCAAGACCACTAGACTGATGTCCTAAGGAGTGGGTCAACATGAGTTCAGCCCGAGAGGGTGAGCCCTAGTCCCATATCCTAACACTCATCTCGAGAGTGTGAGGGGGGTACGGCGTAGGCTAGCCTTCATGATTCTCCTAGCAACTTTTGGTCTATCTATGTCTGCAAAGCATTGAGACAAAGTTAGGAAATGTTCGAATAAAAGCACAGAAAATCAGTTTTAAAGTTATGGCAATTTGACGAAGGGAAATGTCTTTCGGCGAGCAAGAATTAGCTCACCGAGAGTTACAGTGCAAAAGGGGTTCAGGGGTGCAGACAAAGGGCGATCAAGAAGACTTTCGGCGAGTCGTCGAGTGCGCTTGGCGACCTCAGGATTCTTGCTGAAAGTTACAGAACTAGTCATAAAATAAAGTGTGAAATTAAAGGCGAGATTGGGACATTAAGAGAACCACCGAGTGGTTCGGTGAGCTTGACTCAGTTCGCCAAACACCCCAACGTGCCTATTTTCAACCCATCTTCTCGAATACAACCCTGCAACCCCCGAAAACAAAATTAAAACATGCATTACTCAAATTCAAACGAGACCCATAACACCCATTGTCCTGGGATACTCAGACTTCTCCTGATTTTGCCCAATTTGTCCAATTGACAACATTTTCCCTTAAAAATGATGTCGCCCGCTCTGTCATTAGGTTAATTACATCGTTTGGCAAAAATACGAGCTACTCAGACTTCACCCAACTAAACTAGACAACATGCAAGCATAACCCCACAAAATTTAAATCATTTCAATGTACAAGAATACGGGATTTCAACAATCAAAACAATTCGGGCAAGATAATCAGCTTAAAATAGGCATTCAAACATACTAATCCTATTAGAGAGGCCCAACACATGACAATCAAGATAATAATGTTTCAAATGAGTACAATTTTGATAAAAATGAACTCGGGGTTTGGAAAACCAACCTTTTATGTCGATTTAGATAAGATTGAAATGCTAGGCGGCAATATAATCCAACTCCGAGCACCAATCAACGACTATAATACTTCTTGAAATAGGACAATAAGGCTGCTATCCCAATAGGAAGGGCGGAACGAGCAGAGGAGCTGAAAGCCACTTGACTGTAAGGTGCAGGTGTGAGTTTGTGAAGATTTAAAGAGTGGTAAAGTGAAGGATATTGAAAAATATAACCTTTTGGCCTTAAAAACCGTCCAGTATTTGCCTGTTCGGTGACATTAGTCTTACTCACCGATTCGCTCGGCGAAGCATCGAGTCGACACTTACCTCATTGAATTTTACAGGATTTCCAGTTGATTTGGAGATCCAATCGGCGGACTATATCGGGGTTGCCAACTAGGTCGGCGACTCACCAATAATTTCCTCGTTTTCGCCAAAAGTTATAGACTCCAAGTGAAATTTGTCTTGAGTCCAATGGCGGTCTGAGTCGGGGTAGCCGACCCTTTCGGCGATGCGCCGACTGGACCTTTTTCTTGCCAATTTCTCTCATTCCAAACACTTTCCACACGTTAACCTGCACAACCAACACACCATTATTCTAAACAAAGAAAGGAAAAAAAAATAAGAAAACTTGGATTGCCTCCCAAGCAGCGCCTTAGTTAACGTCGCGGCACGACGCAAGTCCACCTTCAAACCTCATTCTTGGGGTTAGCCATAGTATCACTAGGAAAACCCCCCTGTTGTCTCGGGTTGAGATGAGATGATATATGACCTATTTGGGTCTCCAACTGCTTGATCGACACTAAATAGGAGGTGACGGTTTGGCTAAGGCTAGACAAATCTTCTTTCATTTCCTTTAAAATCTTGTCTGACCCTTCAACTTTGTTGAGGATACGAGAGAACATATCCTCAGACCGACCACCTTCCGAATCCTTTGTCTTTTGGCGCTCGTGGGGAGGCACATACCTATCCTTCTCCCCATCTTTCCAATTCAGCTTACGGTCCCTCCATTCACGATCTCTATCTTTCCAACCTTCATCCCTATTCCAACCTTTGTTACCACCCTGCCTCGGGTAGTTTGAACGATAGCCACCGCCTTGGTTCGCTAGGAAATTTACCTCTTCATTATACAAGGCTTCAAACTCGGACTCATCCGGATTAGCACACCCGACACCTACGACATTGACACTTCGAGCACCAGCTCCCATGACATTTTTAGACAAAATATCAAGTTGTGTCATGGTCTTGGCCATGTTCTGGTCCTTCTCTTGGTCCCTCTCCATTTGTTCCTTAATCAACTTGAACGTGAGAGGGGAGACTTGGTCTTCGTTTATGGTAGTCATGCCATCTAAGAGCTGAGCCGCTATCACATAATGTTGCTGCATCAAACCTCCCGGAGAGAGTTGGTTAGCAACACCCTTATTTACCAAATCCAGACTCTGGTAAAAATACTGCAGCAACACGTTACCAGAAAAGCCATGGGTTGGGTATTGAAGCACCAAATTTTTGAATCGCAGCCAAGTTTTATGAATTGGCTCGCCTTCTAGACGCTGAAGCTCTAAATGCTGTTTTGAAGAGTCATCATCTTCGAGGGAGGGAAAAATTGCACTTGAAATGTGGTGACCAACTCCTCCCACGAAGTGATTAATTCACGTGGCAATTCAGCCAACCACTTGCACGCCTCTCCCATAAAAGAAAATAAGAACAACCTCAACCAAACCAATTCTTGGGAGATATTCTTGAAGGAGAATGGTCCGCATACATCCACGAAGTTTCTAATGTGCTCATGGGGATTCTCATGAGCCAAACCACTGAAAAGCCTTTTTGGTTGCAAGAGTTGCAACATAGTACTCATGATGTGGAACAACGCATTCCCTTCGACCGGAGGCAAGCGAATGGCACCAATACCGCCCATGAGATGGGGGTCATTGGCATGAGGCTCGTTGACATCGTTGAGGTTTCCGATGTCGTCTTGATGGCGTACTTGGCTGCCATTGCTGCCGTTTACGCTCATACTTCCTGTTTTCAACACAAAAAAGCAAAACAAAGCTACAAATTAAGTAAGTAGAACTATAACTAACAAGAACAAACTTCAACTTAACTAAGAACTCTCAATTAACACCACTCCCCGGCAGCGGTGCCATTTTAACTTGACGTATTCAGGTGCTTCATCCAATACTAAGCGTCCACGGTCATTCAATAGTAATATAACCCAACTAGTGAGTTGGGTTCGAATCCCAAAGGAGCGATTTGTAATCAAGAATTTAGAGAAAAGCATAAATGTGTTCAAGTTAATTATAGCTATAAACATTTACAAAGAAAGGCATATCAAATTAAAGGGTGACACAAGTGTCAATTATCAAAGGGGTTTGTAATCAATTGTCAACTAAAATGACAACTAAACACGAAAATGCAAATATGGAGACGGGATTCTTGGGATGTGATAGGAATATGGGCTAAAATAAACAACCGGGTAAATGCTATTGATAGTAAATCACTTTAAATTGGTAACTAAGATAGACTTTAGTGGGGTATATTTTCTCTCGAACAATTTACCCTGGATCAAATCGGTTTCTCTCAAACACCGATAAGCAGTAATGAAGTGCAACCTTCACCTTAGTCTATTCACCCTCTCGAGCAGAATGTGTGGGAGAGGGTTGAGGATTCACTCTCTCGAGCTGAACCCACAACAACACAATATCCACAGACTATCAATTCAGTAGTTTTAGTTTTAAAACCTCTCTCTCGAGCAAGTAAAAAATCACGAAGATAAAACTGTATTTGCAATTACAACCCCATATTAAATTCAAACACAACTACTGAATGAAATCACCTTTAAACACCAAAATAACTATTTATAAGCAATACCCAGCAGTATATTCAACCCATATTCACACATTCACACCCCAAGATTTGGAGTTTTAGCTAGACATAGTAAAGAGATAGAAATCGATACCGAAAAGTGTTTCCATCAAATAGGTACGATAAATATTGTCTTTACACGCGTCTAAGATGAAGAATCTTCAATACCCACTTCCAATTGCTTAGAAATGGGAACCTTTAAATCTTCAAAGCTAAGGAACAAAGTCTCCAAAAACTCTAAGTTCTAAAATAGAGTAATTCTAAAAATTGGTTTCTGAATTGTAAAACTTGATACTAAACTAAAAATTCAAATAGTTATTTATAGTTGTCAAAAAGTATGCTTCGAAGGATCACTCGGCGCAGTTAGTCGTAATCGCCGATCCACCCTTTGGCTGGTTCATCGCCTTTCTGCATTGGTCTTCAGTAAATTCAAGTTCTGTAACATTAGGCGATGGAGTACTGCATCGCGGAATCATTCGGCGACTCGCCGACTACTCTTTTATCTCATCAACTCGATTTTCTCCTTCAGAGCTTGGCACACTGTAACATTAGGCGAGACCATAGTCATTCGGTGACTCGCCTAACGGTTTAGGCAATCCCTAGGCTGTCTTTTCTTTGTTCTTTTCAGCTGCCTTGTTCCGTTCTGCCTAATAGTGTCCATGCTTAGTCTCTTACTCCAAATACCTGAAACTCAAGGATTTTCATCAGTTATTGAGACAAAATATGCATTTGAAGACAATAAATCTATCAAAATAAAGCTCTAAAAGAGTCCAAATCGTGGACTCATCAGTATACATCGGACTCCACATTTAGCTCACGTGGTTTTATGTCGGTTAGTAGTAGCTCCCACAGTCAGACTCTAGTGCATTTGACCAGGTTTCTAGTTATATTTCAGTATTCAATTTCAGCATGTTATGTACTTGGTCATTGCATTCAGTTCAGTTTTATTCAGTATATATCAGTTTTCCACTATGTTCAGATTATATCATTGCTCAGTATGCTTTGTTCAATTTATATGTTTGTTCAGCTTTATCCTATCCTGCATTCTTAGTACCTTCCAAGTACTGACGCATACTCTGCGCTACATCTTTTCGTGATGTAGGTTTAGGTCCTCAGCATTCAGATCACGCATATAGAGGATCTCGATCCACACTTAGCAGCATCACTGGTGAGTCCTCATACTTCGAGGACAATAACATGTTTTCGCATTTTAGTTCTTTCATTTCAGTTTCAATTTTGCTAGGGTTAGCTAGGGACATGTCCCATCAACTCTAGTCAATTAGAGGGTTTTTCAGACATAGTTTAAATTCATCGTTAGTTTTTGAGTGATTGTTCAGTATCACCAAACTCTTAGAATTTTATACATATATTTAGACCAGTATTGGGTATTCCCTATCATTCAGTTATTTCATGATTTAGCTTCCGCATTAGTTCATTTTTTTGTATATATATTTAGTTTGCTTATGATATGCCAGCTCAGAGTTAGCTTGGGATCACTCGTGATCCTAGGTCCCGTGTTTACGTCCAGGGGGTAGCCTAGGGGTGTGATACGTACTATGCTTAACATGAGTACCAAGCTCCTTTTGGAAAGATTTCCAAAACTGAGAAGTGAATTGGGTACCATGATCAAAGATAATAGATAGAAGTATTGCATGCAATCTAACCATCTCCCTTGGATACAACTTAAGATAGTCCTCCACTTAATAAGAAACCTTGACGGGGATGAAATGTGCCGATTTTGTGATACGGTCTATTATAACCCAAACCGAGTCATGTTGTCACCAGGTGCGGGGTTAACCAACAATGAAGTCCATATTCAAATCTTCCAACTTCCAAGTAGGAATACTCATATCTTGGGATAAACATCCCGGGTTTTGATGCTCAACTTTCACTACTTGTTGATAGTTAGGACACTTAACTACTAATCCTGTAATATCCTTCTTCATCCCATTCCACCAATAGATTTCCCGCAAGTCATAGTACATCTTGGTGGATCCTGGTGAACGGGATATTGAGAATGATAATATTTTTTCTGTCAAGTCATCTACATTGGGAACACACAAATGACCTTGATATCAAAGCACACCATCCCCCCTTAGGAGAAAGCAACAACAGATTTCTTAAGCATCGCTTCCTTCAACTCAATCAAGATCGAGTCAATACTTTGCTTGGCTTTCACATCCGACACAAAAGATGATTCTGAACCATTACAGACCATAACACTGTCTTTGGTGGAATCAACCAACCGAACACCCAATCGAGCCAATGAAAGTCATGAACCAATTCCTTCTTATCGTCCTCAACATTAGCAACACTACCCATTGATAACCGACTAATAAGATGCGCCCCCACATTCACTCTGTCGGGGTGATAGAGAAAACTCATGTCATAATCTTTTAGTAACTCAATCCATCTTCTTTGGCGAAGATTTAGATCTTTCTGTTTGAATACATATTGAAAACTTTTGTGGTCGGTAAAGACATCGGCATTAACACTATACAAGTAATGCCTCCAAATCTTTAAGGCAAACACAATTGCCGCTAGTTCTAAGTCATGGATAGAATAGTTTTTTTCATGAATCTTTAGTTGTTCTGAAGCATAGGTAATGACTTTCCCATTAGCATAATGACACATCCTAACCCAGTTCTTGAAGCATCAGAATAAACAACGAACCCATCAATTTCTTCCGCTAAAGTAAACACCGGAGCAGAAGTAAGTCTATCTTTTGGTTCCTGAAAACTCTTTTCACAAGCTTCTGACAATAAGAATTTGACTTACTTTGGGTTAATGTCGTCAATGGAGAGACAATCAAAGAAAACCCTTCCACAATCATTCTCTAATAACTAGATAAACCCAAGAAACTTCTAATATCTGAAAGGGATAAAGGTCTAGCATAACTCTTAACCGCATCCATCTTCTTACGATCTACCTCAATACCTGTGACCAATGAAAGCCCCAGATCTTAACCAAAACTCACACTTACTAAACTTTGCAAAGAGTTGGTTGTCCTTGAGGATTTACAAAACAATCCTCAAATGATCGGTATGCTTATCTTCACTCTTTGAATAGATCAAGATATCATTAATAAACATTATCACAAACATATACAAGTATTGTCTAAACACCCTATTAATCATATCCATAAATGCGGCCGGAGCATTAGTCAAGCCAAAGTACATCACCAAAACTCAAAATGACCATACCCAGTTTAAAAAGCCTATTTTGGAAGGTTACCCTCTTACACCCTCAGTTGGTGATAACACGACCGGAGGTCAATCTTAGAGAAGTAACTTGCTCCTTGTACTTTATCAAACAAATCATCCATCCTTGGATGAGGATACTTATTCTTAATGGTAACATTGTGAAACTAGCGGTAATCGATACATATACGAAGTGAACCATCTTTCTTACGAACAAACAAGACTAGAGCACCTCATGGAGAGATACTCGATAGGGTGAAACCCGTATCCACCAAATCTTTCAATTGCTTATTTGATTCATTCAGTTCTGCCGGAGCTATTCGGTAAGGAGGAATAGAGATAGGGTGCGTATCTGGGAGAAGGTCAATACCAAAGTCTATTTCCCTATCGAGAAGAACACCGGGTAGATCATTAGGAAGCACTTTCGGAAACTCAGTAACAACACTTAGAAATCATCTTTCTAGCTTTTAGAAAAAAAACAAACTGACCTTTCGACATAGAATTTCCCCCTCTAAACTCTAGGATAGGCTCATTTTGAAACTAAAACTTGACCACTCAGGTTTTACAATCAATAGAAGCATAACAATAATGCAACCAATCAATACCAAGAAAACATCGAAATCTAACATATAAATCTCTAAAAGATCAACATGAGTTACTCTATGGGATAAAGAGAAGGGACAATTTCTATACTCTCTTAGCCACAATAGATTCACCAATAGAAGTAAAGATAGAAAAAAGGTGTAACAACACATACGGAAGAATATAAAACCTCATTGCCACATATGGCATCACAAAAGACAAGGTATCACCGGGATCAAGCAAAGCATAAAAATCAAGATGAAGACTTTTAATATACCGGTAACCACATCAGGAGAGCCCTCTTGCTCATGAAGAGTCTAGAGTGCTTAGAATTGGTTTTGCGTTGGAGCGCTTGAACCCAAACTGCTAGGCAGAACTTACCTACCTTCTCTTTCCTTTACTGTAAGTGATGGACAATCCATTATATTATGACCACTGTTACCATAGAAAAAGTAACCATTTGTACCAGCTCAACATTTACCCTCATGTTTCTTTCCACATTTAGCACAAATAGACTATGAAAACCCACCATCGTTTCCTCCTTGAGGTATAGGGTTAGACACCCTATATTTTCTGAATTTAGGAGGAGTATTAGAGTAACATTGACTTGAAAACCATTGTCAGAACTTAGAACGACCCTTTCCATCAGTCTTTGAATGTGAAAAGTCACCATCATCGGTCCTTGCTCTCTTTGCCTCCCTAGATTTATCCTTAAGTTTCTCTTCTTATATTTGTTAAGCATGCACCATTAGACGAGAAATGTGCATATCATTGATGAGAATGGTCGTACGACATTCATTGACTACTATCTGAGACACTCCCGAAACAAACTTACTCATCCTTGCCCTAGGGTCGGCAACCATAGTAAAAGCATACCTAGACAATTGTGTGAATTTCATGGCATACTCTTTCACACAGATGTTTCTTTGACGAAGTTTGATAAATTCAAGTACTCTTGCCTCACTCATCTCAAGGGGAAAGAACCTATCAAGGAAAGCAACCTAAAAATTTTCCCATTCAAGAGGACCCACATCAATGATCTCTCTCATCTCCATTGGTTAAACCAAACTTGAGAAACACCCTGAAGCTGCTAAGCGGCCAACTCAACTTTCTCCATCAGCGTCATTCCCATGATCATCAATACCTTACACACTTCATCAATGAACTCTTGAGGATATTTCTCAACCTTGGAACCATAAAACTCTGGAGGATT
The DNA here is from genome assembly GCA_029582545.1 of Solanum lignicaule. Taxonomy (NCBI): domain Eukaryota; kingdom Viridiplantae; phylum Streptophyta; class Magnoliopsida; order Solanales; family Solanaceae; genus Solanum; species Solanum lignicaule. The sequence goes on along the minus strand of JAJOOF010007549.1, from coordinate 6,033 downwards.
CATTCTAGTTAAGTCCCACACTCTAGATGTTGTTGTACCCACATTTTGGTTCACGGGGACCACAACCTCCCTATTGGCTTGAGCCGTCTAGCTCGGTCCAACACTTGAAATTCATCCCAAAGAGTCGACCGAAACTTGCAGATCTTGAGGAGGAGTTTCTCGTTCCACATTCTCATTCACATTCCTCCTAACGTATGCTCTTCGAGGGGCCATATCATGAAAAGCATGGGAAAGGGATTAGGAGAAGGACATATAGAGTTACACTCTATTGCACGACTTTAGAGTTATGAAAGAAGTGGATTTTCCTAATCATCTTATAGCTTATTATTCATCAATGTGGCGTGCTTGAAACTCATGAACAAGACTCTACTCGACTTGTCTTATGAGACTTCTGTCACGACCCAAGGGTACCCCCTAGACGTAACACGGCGTACTTGACCTTGAATAGGTCGTATACAAGCCCTTAGCATCATCATAACATAAGATAATAGAAAAGTAGGGAAATTTAAAACTTTCTTTAAAACATAATATCGAAACATTTCATAAAAGCGGAAGTCTTGTCTAACATCTTTGTCTCAAACCATCAAAGAATAACATGAATAAAAGTCTTGGGACGCAGCCCACATAAAGTCTAATACATAAAAAAAGACATAAATGAAACATAATGGGTTTGTCCTCGAAGCTATGAGGACTCACAATTCTTCAATCTCCTTGCACTTAGGAACCTAACCTCCAAGCAACTCAATCTCCCAACACCTTACATTTGATTAGAATGTAGGCAATATGCGTTAGTACAAAAATGCACCAAGTACGAAAGCTAACATACCAACATGAATCATCTCAAAATGGTTAGTCGATCATAAGACATAATCATAGGAGGTAATAACATATTCATAACATAAACTCCAATAAAGTATCATAACATCAAAGTCAACATAATACAATGTATATGAGCATAAGAGCTAAAACATACTTATAGCATAGCCTTAACTTAACCTTCATAAATACATCCTTCAACCGTTAATATTTCATACTACAAGTGAACTACTTCACAAGCCACCTCCAAGCATAATTGTGTAAGGCAAGGATAGCAGCCCATACTACTATCCAAGCTAAGTACCTCTCTTTGGTCATTCTTGGGCATAGTCCACCTTCATAGTCAAGACCTAGGTTTTCATGTCATAAGTTTACTACACTCCTAAGTAACCCGAAGTCACACTTGTGCAATGCATGTGTAGCATCCCATAATACCACACACACTAAGCATATCTTGAAGTCACCCTATTCATGTTTACCATCTCTAGGTGTCACTATAGACCTACTTCATATTGACAAGGACTATCAACTTAAGTCAATCATATCATGGAAGGCAACTATAACAACAATCCAAGCTAGGCATACATCACATAAGAGGACACTTCATAAGTAGCTTCAAGTCATACTTGTGCCATGTATGAATGGCATCCCATACTACCACTCACACTAAGTACTCCTTTAGGCTAGCTTACTCAATGCTTACTATTTATCATTTTAGACTATCAAGATTAGCACATACTAGGCTAAACCTAATTACCATGGAAAACACCTTACCATGCAATCCAAGCTATCCTAGGAAGGATACAAGTACTAACCTAGCCACCATGCAACCATTGAATAGAATGCATACTACTCTTATGGGAGTATGACTTCTCAACCCTAAGATATCGTAGGAGAGTATGATGTTTCAATCCTAAGATACCATGAAATGGTCTTTGCCTAACCAAATCAAGCTACCATGAAATGCATACTTGCAATGCTAGTTCAAGCTACCCTTAGGAGGGTATAGATCCTCAATCCTAGGCTACTATGCCTATACTAACGCAAGCTACCATGAAAAACATCCTTGCAATGCTATTTCAAGCTAACCTTAGGAGAGTATAGATTGTCAATCCTAGACTACCATGCCTATACTAACGCAAGCTACCATGAAAAGCATCCTTGCAATGCTATTTCAAGCTAACCTTAGGAGAGCTTAATTTCTCAATCCCAAGCTACCATGAGACCTACCATCCCAATCTACATAGTTTAACTATCCATGAAGGAATCATAAGACTCAACATCAAGCTATTCTATTCTAACAAACATGATTCATTTTAGGTAATTAGCCTTTCACTCTAGCATCATTCTATGTGAGAAGACCTTCCACATTCAACATACATGCAAGCTATCTCATCATATTAGACTTACTCTTTAAGCCCTAGTGATCAACATTATGACTTCAAGCCCTACATTCAAGCTTTACTCTACAATCAACATACTAGTCTAGATCACAATACATACTAGTCACAAGCCTTAGTCATAGGCAATTCTAAGCATAATTCATTATTTCAATTCATGTTCTATCATACATGCATAAGCCTAGTTCAATTCATGATTTCATATTCCCATTCTTGGATAAGTTGTATACATGATAACAACTCAAGAAAATCTACCAAGAATCACCAATTTCTCATCCAAAAGCATAAACCCACATACTTTCAATTCTAGGGTTAAATAAGGAATTCACATAAATCCTTCATAATATCATGAATCAACACTAAATTAATCATATATGAGTAATATCCAACCACTTGGAATCATACCCACCTAAAACCCATACATTGGAAGTAACCTGAGCTTGATTGGGGTTCTTCTTCACAAATTAGGGGAAATTCTAGGGGACTCTATGGGTGGAAGAACCCATAGATGAAAATCTAAACATACCTTAATTCAAATCCCTACTAAGCATTCTTCAATGGAAGATTTTGACCTAGTCTCCTTCTTCTTCTTCTTCTTCTTCTTCATCTTCTTCTTCTTCTTCTTCGTCTTCTTCGTCTTCTTCGTTTCTTCTTTGTTTCCTTTTGATTCTAGGGGAAAGATTTAAAATGATTTAAACTTAGGTCTAATCGGTTTATACAGTTTCTAGGAAAGGAATAGAATAATGTAGGGTCAACTTTGGTAAAGAACTAATGACCCACAAAGTTACAACTTAAAAATCTGCCCCTTTTCCGTCTAAGCTCGCCCTTTGGACCCTTAGGATCTCCCTTTGGACCCTTAGGCTCGCCCTTTGGACCCTTAGGCTTGCCAAGGGCACTAGGTGACTCGCCAAGTGGACCCTTGGCTCGCCCAAAGTTCCAGCAAGCTAAAAAATAGGGCAGTTCACTTAGGCGATCTAGGGTGCCAATGGGCGATTCGCCAAGTATGTTGGCGAGCTAGGACCTAGTTTGCCTTTTTTTCCCGTACCTAGGCTAAATGGGGAAGTCCACAAGGTGACCTCTGGCGCATCGCCAAGTGCCTTGGACGATCAAGCTGCGGCACCTAGGAGAACAAGCTCTCTTTCACTCTACCTTGATATCTTTGGCCTTTGTAACCCTATGCCATTCCATAGATAGTTTTCTAAAATAAGGGGTCTAACACATGTCTTGATGTTTAACTGCTAAGCCCCTCATTCGAAGTACGGAAAGTCTAATTTACGACTCTAATCACATACATAATACCTTAGAATTCTAGCTTGAGGCTCTAGTTTGGTCTACTAGTTTCCAGGGTGTTACAACTTCCTAGGACCCTAAGTACATCATAGTTGTAACATGGCGTATCGGACCCCGAGAGACCCTATACAAGTCACTTATCATACATATAAAAGATTCTAGAATCTTAAAGAGTTCAAAAGACATTTTCAATTCATAAAGAGTTTACCAAAAGTAGTGACAGTATAACATAAGTCTCAAAGCCATCTATTACATCCAAGGAGTGATTGGGATGTAAAACTTACATCACATACAAAAAATGAAATGAAAATACATGAAAGCAATAATAGAGTCTCTGTCCTCAGAACATGAGGACTCACTAATCTTTAATGTCTATAAGGGATAACTAGCCATGAGTATGAGAGGTAGGAGCATCGGACCCTACATTAGTGAAACAATGTAGGCAAGAGTATGTGTTAGTACATGGAATGGACCAAGTGTGATAGCAATGCATAAGCGTCATGAAAACATGCTAAAAGGGACTATATGATACATAATGACCAAGCTAAGTCATAAAATAACTTATTAGAAAACATAAGTCATAATCATGGTCAATACAAGCTAAAGATCTTTAAACACATTTGAGATACTTCTAGAAGTTACCTTAGTTCATTATTATGGGAAGTTTTTCATTAACCGGGATAGACCATGTGAGCTATCACATGGAATCTTGTGTCTATCCCACACCGAAAAGAGATGTCCTTACTCTCCAAGGTAAGAACCATAAAATTCTAGTTTAAGGGGATCCACTAGCTAATGTCTATCTAAGACAAACCTATGGTGGCACATAGTTATGGGATAGGGATATTTCTACTAGAAACCTAGTGTCAACTACGGGAGAGCTTCCATCTCAATATCCTCTCGGTGCTAAGCATAAATCCCACATAATAATTATTAATCTTAACTTGTCTTATTATCCATGGAATGGCACATCAAGTAGCCAATCCAAGATAGAATTCATCAGAATAGTTCCTTAATCTCATTTCATCTTAGGTGAGAAAACCTTTAGACCTTATGAATCCTTTACGTGAGAAAACCCTTTCACATTCATGTTTTGAGTAGTATGTGAGAAATCCTTTCACAACAACAAAAACAAAATTGATTCTTCACTCTCAAAGAAACCTTATAGAATTTTCATCAATTTCATAAAGAAACATGCATATCTTCATAAATTTATCTTTGTTAGTTCAAAACCTTCATCATATGGTAAAAATCTAGAAATCATAAATTATGCATGGGTTCAAGTGAGTACAACTTAAAACATGTAGCTATACATAAAACAATCAATTGGATCATAATTAAAAGGAACCCATATGATTGAGTAAAAACCCTATTTCCATTAGGATATTTGAACTTGTAAAATTGGAGAATTTAGGAACCCTATGGAGGAAAAGACTCCATAGATGTATACTATCATACCTTAATGTCAAAAGCCCACAATCAATGGTGAATTTGGAGACTTGATCTTGAAACCCTAAACTTCTTCAAGCATTAGAGAGAGAAATATTGGGGAAGAACTTTGATCAACTTTAATGATTTAGGAGACTGAGTTCAATTGGGTAATTTGGGGGTTTAAAACGTTTATATAGAGCACAAGGTAGAGGGTAAAATGACATAGTATTGGGTTAGACTAATCACAAAAAGGCCAAAAAGCCCTTAAAATAAAAATAGTTGAACCTCTACAGAGGGTTGGACCTACGGTCCGTAGATCTTATTATGGACCGTCCTGGTCAATCGTTGGTGGGGTTCGGGGACTTGTTTTTAGACCTTCAAATGACGAGGCCCATGTACGGTTGGTAGGTCTACCTACGGACCATACATGGCCACCGTCGGTACTCAATTTTTTGAATTTTTTGTACTTCTTTTCCCTTGTCACCTGTGGATGCCACCTACAATCAGTAACTACTCTTACCAATCGTAGGTGGGAGCTATAGGTCACACCGGCAACCCAAAAACTGTATTTTTTCATTCTTTTCTAATATGAGGTGTTACATTCATCATGTTCAATAGATATTATTTTTATTTTCAACCCCTTTTATTCAGTTAGATGTAACAAGTAGATAATTTAATCCTTCAACTCATCCCCACTACTACCAACACACAAGCAACGAATGAAGCATACAAATTGAACTAGAATACAGGGTTAAGGAAGTCACTTGCCTTAAATCGAAGAATAATCACTCCAAAAGTTGAGTCTTCCCCTTCTGAATCGCTTTCAAAGATAAACAATCTAAAATAATCAAGTATTCACAATCACCCATTGGAAACAACAATTCCTACATCAATTATATAGAGAAATGGGTCAAACAACGTGAAACACAACATCAAAATGGAGGTTTGAATAAGGAAAACAATACTTGAAAACATTATTCAAGGCTTTAGGAACTCATTAGGGAAAATCATTTCAAAAATTGGCTTAAAATGAGTTCATAACTCACTTTTACTTCAAAACTTATGTTCATGAAGAACGGGGGGGGGGGGGGGGGGG